>JACEIK010000207.1:56266-89921 GCA_018107945.1 Datura stramonium | reverse complement strand
GTTCATAAATTATTTTTTTTCATATTTTAGTTTAAAAATACTTCCAATCTTTATTTTTAACTCAAGGATTTTCTTTTATTTTTTTATTTTAAAATATCCTTAACCTGGAAAATTTTAATATTTAGAGGTTTGAAATATTGAAAATTTTCAAGGTTGAAGATATTTTTAGACTAAGAGGTAGATGAAGGGGTATTCTTGAGTCAGAAACAAAGGTTGAGGGTATTTTTAGATAAAAAGGTGGGTGGGAGTATTTATGAGTCATTTTTCATACGTTAAGAGTATTTTTGGCTCTTTTCTGTTTTTAAATAGTGTTTCACAAAATCAAGAATGTGCAGATTGCTTTCTTTCGATTTTACTCTTATTTAAATAAATAGAAATTTATATAACCAAAAAATTATTTTTTTTTAAAAACATTTTTTACTTTTTAGAGGTGAGTAGTTTTCTTAAAGAATGTGCATTAGCTAAAAACATCACTTAGGACCCGTCTGGTAAGCTATATTAATTAGAATAATCCTTGGATTAAAATTTAATCCGGCTAGTACATTGTTTAGTTACTCATTTCAACCTAATACATGAATCACTTATACACCATAGGGTTCAAGGGTATAATTGTAAAGAAGATTTTTACAGAGTTTTAAACCAAACATAATACATTGTATATCTAGTTTTTAATGCAATGAAATAAATACTTGATAAAAAAATAATTTCAGCATTACAATCCTTGTATTAGCAATTCCTGCATTACTAATCCATGTATTAGTAATCCCCGCATTACTTGTTTTTGTACCAAATGACCCCTTATTATAAATTGGAGGAAGTAACCAATAATCATAACAATTTAGCCACCTTGTAATTGAATTTAGGTACAATTGATTGTAATTGCATAATTTGACTTGTTTGTTTGATCAAATAATTATTAATTAATAAGGAAAAATTTATAATCTTAATTATAGGACACATAAATTCATAGTTTCTCTATAAAATTAGATATTTTACGTACATATTTTTTAAAATTGATCTTATATTAATTGTTGGCACTTATGCTCCAAAAAAGTGAAATGGTACACTTGATGAAAAAAACTTAATTACTTACGCAAAGAAACATGAAATATTTCCTACTTAATGCTTTTTTTAAAAAAAAGTGGTGCACCGGTATTCAAAAAATTCCAAATTCAAGTCTAGTATCAATGATACTCTCGAGTTCCAGGTAAGTATTTCCTTTCCTTCTTCATTTTCCTGTTTTTTTAATTAAAGATTTGTATGTTGGTGCTATTCATTTATCAGTAGTTTATTATAAACAATTGTTTGGTCCAATGAAATAAAGGAACGAATACCATTTAAATGAATATGTTATTGGATGAAGTTTGGTTGATGATTATGGTCCAAATTAGTATAGTAGGTCCAAGCAGTCTATAGAAAGCAGTAGATTGCTTTCTCTCTTATGTAATTCATCAAAATGTGATAGTAGTTAGCTGTATTTTTTACCATGAAGAAGAAGTAGGGCCGGAAGGTACATCTTTAATGAGGATCACTGACTCACTGGTCCCAACACAAGGAGAGACAATGACGAGATAATTTTGGATCTATCTGAGTTGTACATCATCTGCAAACATAATGACTAAGTACATCTTGCTACCCAAGTGCAGAAGCATATTACATATAACCCCTCAAATGCATCCATCCCCCCGTTTTTCATCTCCTATATGAAATTATTCTATCAAATTTTAGCGTCTAGAGTAATACAGTATATAAATATAAAATTGTACACCCACAATCTTCAAATCATAAACCCGCCTCTAGTTTCAATTAGTTTGACACTATTTTTAAATGACATATCCCTATTTCTGAAAATAATTAACTTTCAATTTTCTCTTTAACTTGAATTTCATGGGCCTGACACTGGCTGCTCTTTTACTAGATGTTTAAAATGGAGAAAGGGAAGGACATATTCGTTTGGTGGGTCGTTAATTTTAACGTTGACGACACAAAGAATTGCTGCTATACTGTCGCTTTCGATGTTGGGCCTAACAAGATTTATTTCACTCCACCAACCTCAGTATCAGTGCTGAAACTTGAAATGCCATATTTATGCAGAAGAAATAAAGATGCAAAATAATTTAATAGCAGAAATAAAGATTTACTATGCACAAGTACACCAGTAAATATACACTACAAATTTGAAATGCATATAAAGAGTTAGCGACCTCAAATTTCAAAAACTCTAAAACTTTTGAATGTAATTCTAATACTACCTCCGTACTATTTTAATTACTAGATATACTAAAAATAATTGTTTCAAAATTCAAGAGATAATTGACCATGTTTTTTCAATTCAACCCTTAGTACTTAAAGTCATTCCAAAATGTGAAAAAAATTATTATTATATATTTTCAAAAAATTAATAGTGTTATATTAGTCAAATTACTATCCCTATTAATTTTTTTAAAATGAGTGTGCAAATCTTATCCAAACAATTAAAATAAAACAGAGAGAGTGATACGATATTATTATCCTTGTAAATTAATACTCCATCCGTCCCGTTTTATGTGAAGATTTTATTATTTTGGGAGTCAAATTTTTCGTTGACTACAGTTTCCTCAAACTTCTTTTACACATATTAGCTATTTTGACTTATTAACGTACTCTAAACTCTTTCACATGAATTGAGACAGAGTTAACTTTGATTCAGAAGGCGAACAGCCCCCAACCTGTTGTATGGGGTGGGGGTGCTTGTGAAGAACTGCTGTGGATATTCTTATCAAATTGCATGGCACGAATTGCATCAAGAATCACAACAAATGCAGGTCAACATTCCAATCCATTGTGAGGCCAGCAACAGAGTGAATTCTTACCAAATTGGTGATGTAACATACAGCAAGATAATTAAAAGGACACACTGTTCCCCCAAAAACCTAACTTAAAATAAGAATTCACAAAGAAACTTATTCTTTTTCTAATGATAACAAGCTTGAAAATCAGATTAATCATCAAGCTAGTAAATACTGCAGGCTTAAAAATCAGAAGAAGGTTCTCCAAATATCAGCTGGTCCAAAATCTGTCAGACTGAAATAACAGATTTGCCTATCAGTAGACTTACATTATAAGAAAGCAAGTTTTGAGACTCTGATAAGATACAAAAACTTAGCAAACTGACTCTGAATATCAAATTAGTTAACCAGCCACTGTTCTAGCTTAGGCTTCTATTCAGCCCAAAGAACGATGACATAAGTTGTCTTATACGCGTAAAGAAGGGTTAAAAGGAAAATGTTAAACGTCGTTTCAACTTTTTATTCATTTAATGTTTTCTGATTTTCTCTTTTAGGTGGGAGAGCTGGGGAATAGGAGATGGGTGTCATAGAAGAGGGGAAAGAGAGAAAAAACAATGTTTTTCATATGTACTCTTCCATATCAATTATTCATTGGAGAGAACATTCAATTCGTTAGAATGGGCTATACCCTCACTTATGTCCGTCCTCTATTGACAAAAACAATTACTCCCAAAGAATAGGCATTCTAATCAATTTTTCTCAAGTTAACAAAAAAACCGTCCTCTAGACTATATGTAATAGGCACCCACATGGCGTGGACAGAGATATAAATACATGAATATGTACAGAAAATCTACTTTACAAGTTCTTTATTGCTGTATATGCGGAGATATGAATGTCACAGCACTCTGCATCCCACGAAAAATCCTTTGTCATGGCATCAACAATCTTCTTATCCCATTTTGATGGGTTGTTCTTCTGTAATAACATGACATAAAGCAAGATTAAAAAGCCTGCTCTCTTTTGGGATAGAAAAGTACTTACCAGAAGTAGGCAGGTGAATAACAGTAAAGTTTTCTCATATGTATTAAGTTCTTTCGGGCCCATGGGAAAGGGAAGGGGTGGAGAGGCTAGAAATACTTATGCAATACGTACAAGTTCATCAATTGCTTGGTTCAGGGGCATATTGGGGAAGGTATCTCTGATATAACGAGAGAATTTGGTGCCCTCAAGATCACTATCCACAAAGTGCCTGTTCATCCAGTAATTTAATGAAAGATGTGAACTTTCTCAGCAGGCAAGGAAATAACACACCTTAGAGAAAGACATTTCAGCTTATTTTGCATTCGTTGTTAACTAACCCGGATTTACTGTCAGTAAAACTCAGTAGAATAGGCATAGCTCCATATCTCATGGCCTTGAGCTACAGACATATGAACAGAGAAACATCAGGAGCATTATAATTTCAGGATCTAAGAAAAAAGCAGACAGATTAAAATCTAATGACTCTAAGAGAAGCAAATATGATGTCAATTTAAGTGTCATTAAAAAAGTTCATCAATTAATGTGGAAATCGAAGAATGATTCATGTATCAAGGGTGCTCATGTAATGATAGTAGTTTTCAAATTTTGAGAACACTTCTTCACTAGTCCAACCACGCATCATACTGAAGCAAAATGTGTGGCCAATGTCTTCCATGTTAAATTGTAATTCTTCAGTTTGTAGTCCCTTAGATAAGGCCTTATCTGAAAAGACTGAAACAAAAAGTTGTGGTTCTTCGGTGGCAATGCGACCAATGGGAGTACAGTTGGTGGTAACTGAAAATCAAGTGAGAAACTGTCTGAAGCAACAAATATTGCTTCTTTTCATAATAGAAGGTTTCAGTATTTCCCAAGGCAGATATATACACCAAAGTGTTGACAGACACCTAGATCAGTGAACTAACATGATTACAAGAACATAATTAGCATGTGGATTATTTAATGTAATCAGGTCTCTTCCAAGAGGTATAATTGAAAGATTAATCCCATCGTGTGCCTGGAACAAAGGATCATTTGGATAAACTGGAAGTTGGTAATAAGCTTTCTTAGTATTTAAGGATGTCCAATTCTACTCATGTAATGATTGGGTTAGGCTTATGTTTTTAGTTTTCAATGTCTCTTTGTAACTTGAAGACAAGGCTTCAGGCCATATCACTCCTCTTTACTCCTTTGAATCATTAGTAAGAAGGCAGGGTCCGGCATAATTTATACCCCCGTGGTACATGGTAGTCTCTTTTTTCTCTTTTAATTAAAAGAGCATGTTACTTATATTTCCACATTAGTCCACAAAGATTGCAAAAGAGAGAGTTTTCCAGAAACCACTTACCGGTACTTGGAGGACTGTATCATCGAAGGAAGGGCATAGCATGATGTCAGATCCCGCAAGTACTAAATGTGCTAAAGCTTCATCATATTTGTTAAGGAATCTCATGTTTTCATCCTGTGGTATTGAAAGATTCAACAATAACTTTAGTTCCAAATTCTTGTGAAATTATACTTTGCAATGAAGGTAATCATGCGCAATGCATATTTAGGATACCTTCAATATTGAAATACTGCAGATAAAAGTACCAAAAACATAGATGTCATCTCATTTCCGGCATTAGGAAGAAGAATCACCTTAAGTGATTAGAATTCTGATGCAACTTGTTTTCCAATTATGGATTTCAACTTCACAATTTAGTTATTCCAAACAACAGTTTCATTACATCTGCGGTTCCCAATTACAAGCCATCAGACAAACTGGTTTCTGACCAGTAGCGGCACAAAGAGATCAGGTGAACTTAACAAGTATTTCTCTTACATATCAATATTTTCTACTAGCCATGGTATGCCTCTTCTTGTATGCATCCACTGTAGCCCTATCAAAATTCTTAATTCCTCATGCTTGAGAGTTTCTTACATTTTCTTAAAAGTTTTTTACAGTGTTTTCCCTCTTAAGAAGCAAAGTGTTTACTCCCTTACCCCTAAATCTTTGTTTGTTTTTGCTTTTCAAGGGTCATTCGACCTTATTGTGATCTTGAATTGCCCATACTATTGAAACCAACATGAAAAAGGACTTGCAAGGTCGTGCTTATCGACAATCCCACTAAGTTTGACATAGTTTAATTTACTCTTTGGAAAATGAAATTTAGATATTAGAAACAACATGAAATGTACTATAGGTTGCAACTTTTTCGACATAAATTTGACAGCATAATAGATTTGAAATCCTTAGTCGAAGATCTATTTCTTTAACTCTTGAGAAGAGAAACTGGACTAACTATTCCAGCAAGCTAACTCCAGTTTTATTTGTCAGAGAACTTCAGCAGAACACATAAAGAGAGAGGCATATGGAGCATCCAGCAGCAACAGATGACTCCTCATAGTAACATAACAAAAACATAACCCTCCCAACATTTGGACCCATGGGACGAGCTAAACAGACTGCAACCTTTGTACGCACTTTTACCAGAACCCAAAAGCTTTTGACTCCAGACTTTATTTATTCGTGTGAGTGAAGACCTCGCGAAGAGATTAGGCACAAACTTAGTACAAGGACACTGACAAGGTTTCATTGGGATAAAGCTTGGTGGTCGATCAGGAGTTGAATCATGGCTGAGACTTAGGCCACTGGACTACCAAATTGTCTCATTCTACCAAAATTAGCTAGCTAAGTTCTTTTCAGTTTTCCTGTCACAATTACCAATATAACTAAATGACATATGTGGAACATGCAGGGTGAGGCACAAATATACCCTGATAAAAAAAGGAACGCAATTACCTTGAGTTCCTCAAAATATTCCAACAGCATATTTAAACCAGGAGTTTGACCCGAGCTCATGAAGACAAACTGCACATTGCCAATCGAAATTCTCATTGGTTCAACAAACTCAGAAGGAAGAAAAATAACAGATATAAAAATTTTGGAGTAATTAATTTTCTAAATACAAGTGCAAAACTCCCTGAAAAATCCAGTTGCAAAGCTATGACATCAAGAGACAGGCATACATAGAACCATGACTTATTTGAGAAAAAGAACTACACCCCAGTCCCAAACAAATTGGGGTCGTCTATATGAATCCTCAATGATCATGTTTCTCCATTTAAATTCATCTTAGGCCAAAAGTACTACGAAAAATAAAAATTAATAGAATTTATTTTATTTGAGAAAAGCACACCAAGCTTATTCATGAGAACAACCTGAACACCTCTCCTTGAAGCCATCCGAATAAGTGTCTTGAGGTTCTCCAGTTCAATATCAGAGATTTCTGAGAAGATGCATCCTACCTGAAGATACATCCTTAATAAGCTAAACATATGCTGATACATATGTTGAATGCAATTTTAAATTTGAACAACAGCAATGATATCCTCATCTGGACACACTACAACAGATGGATACCTTAAAACAAAAGCAAGTTATAATCAAGAATCTATAAGGGATTTCAGAGAGAGAAAAAGAGGCGCACATCAAATTGAATGTCACCAGTCTTCCAGGAATAGTACCGAGGAAAATTACCAAGAGGAACCATAACGTTCATAGAGAACATTTGGGGTTTAGAAGTTCCTAAAAGGCATCCAATAGAGTAAGGGATATAAAATTCAGCAGCAAAGCAGACATTTTACCCAGTTCTATTAAGGATACCGCTGTTTTCCTTATGAAAAGGACAGCTCAATGTCATTCATAGAAATAGGTCGATTTTGTTGGAACAATCCAGGTTATAACAATAAATTTAGTTAACTAATTGTGAAACGTTTAATTACTCACTACATGAAACTAAAATAATCAGTATAAAGTAAAGAAAGTGTTTATTTTCAAATATCCAGAAACTTCCCCCATCCACTACTTCGTCCTTCTAATTTCAGTGGTACTTTCTCATATAATAAAATATTCTGTTCCTTGATTAGTGGCAGCATATTGTTAGACAGACTGACCTAGACAATCTCATAAAGAAGAAGCTAAAAGAAGAGATAATCTTTGAGAGTCCCCAACCGTAGTGTTTGGCTATATACTTTTTGCAGTTAAATCTTCAACCAGAGTAAAACCTACGAGAACAATGGATGTTTTCTCCTGCAACCCCAGATGCTGCTGCAACGAGACTTTGCAGACAGATTTCCCCTTCATATTATCTGCACTGTAGTTTTGTGGAAGAAACTTATCACTGAAGGATCCCAAGCTGAACTGTCAAATCCAGAAGGAGCAACTACTAACTTGTCCCTACAATCAAGTTGTATTGTAGATGAAATGCAACATCAAACACCAGAGGAGAAACATAAACCTGAGACTACTAGTATATTTATAGCAAGCAAAAGCATCTCTGGAGCCTCTAGCAAAGAATAGAACTTATTAAAGAATCAGAAATTCATACTGGTCCTAATTGTAAAATGTTGAAGAGGAACACATACTTGTGTATGGTTAAAGTGGGCTCCAGACCATGACTCATAGCATGAATTATTTGTCCTTTTGTTTTTTTTATGGATGACATTATAACACATTTGAGTAAACAACAGCCTGGACGAAAACAAGGAGCAAAATGTTACATGATGCTGGCCTAAACGAGCTCAACTTTGTCTGGAGATAATCCAAAAATTGAACAAGGAAACCAAAAGGCAAAAAAAAAAAAAAAAAAAAAACATGAAAAGTCATATTTGTAGGCACATATAAATGAAAGCGTGGAGGGGAGTTCATGTTGCCTGCTTTCGAGCTCAAACTCTCTCCAATTACCATGGTAATAAAATGCAGTAGGATCCCTTCTAAAGGAAATACAGATATTCCACTTATGTGACCAAAAAAGACATCCAGTAACTGTGCAGTGTACCAATGGTGAAAACAGTTAGAGGTCAGAAAGCATCAAATACCATTAAAAACGTGACAAGATGGGACTTGTTGTTATCTTGCAGGCGGTCAGAAACGATGTAGTCGTGAGGATCAAGCCCACACAGAGGCTAACTTTTCAGGTTGCTCACACACACTGACATATATGACCTTCAGATATTGTCAAGAGGCTTGGTACATCTCAAAACCATTAATAGAGTAAATAGTCAATGAACACAAAATGGGGTTCTTGCCTGAGACTCAAAGCTTTGACATGTCAACATTATCCTGGTACCTCCAAGTCCTGTACATTTGAAGGAAAAGAAGCATTAACCACAATGCAGAGAGAAAGGAAATTTTAACAGAAACATCAATCCCCATAGTTTTTGACTAAGAAATACAACAACAAAGTGCATCATCAGAGGAAACAGGACTAGTCCATGTAAGAACAAAATTCAGTTGCATTGTATGCGGAGTAACGCATTTAGTTGACAACCGCAGAAGAAATAGATAACAGACCCATCAAAATTACCGTGGCTCACTGTGGATTTCTTCATGTCAATGGCCCTTTTGAACAACATGGTCGAGAGGACATTCAGCAAGGAACAAAGCAATCAAATACACATCTCTAAAAAGTGGGAGGGATTGGAGTTAAAGATTTAAGGATCTGTAAGAAAGCGTTATTGAGAAACTAGCTATGGAAATTTGAGCTGGAGGTACAAGATTTTGGGAGAGGGGTGATGGAAGAGGGTGGAGAACAAATGATGTCGCTGTGCCTTTATGGGTGTGGATTGTAGAGGAATATTATGAAGGAATGGGTAGAATTTAGTGCCAGTATATCATTCAGGATAGCAGAGGGGTTGAGGTTCGTTTTTGGAGACATAAGTGATGTGGGGAGAACTTGTTGAAAGATGAATTCTCAAGAATTTACAGGGTATCATGCCAAGGAGTTGATAATCTAGCAAATTCGGGGTATAAAGTGAAGAAATTTTTAAGACTTGAGTTTCAGAAGATTGCCATGATTGAAAGGTGACTGGATTTCAAAGATTGCTAGCCTTGCTTCATAATCAAGGTATGCTAGTTGATAGCCTCGATACTTTGAGGTGGGGTTGGGGAATAACAGAGTGTTCTTTGTTGAGTCCTTTTAAAAGAATTTTGGTTAGGGAGGACATCTTTCCGTTAATTTGATATGGATATCTGAGGTGCCGAGGAAGGTTTTTCACTTGGTTAGCCACTATAGGGGTGATCTTGACAGAAGAACATGCTAGAAAGCAGAAGGTTGTTAGCATTAATTGGTGTTACATGTGCAAGGAGGTGGGCAAGGATGTGGATCATATTCTTCTACAATATGGTCTAGCCGTGAAATTATATGGTGGAATATTTTTAGTTGGTTTGGTATCTCATGAGTAATGCCAAGAATCATAAAACAATTGGTGTTCAGTTGGAAGAGTGGGAGAAAGGAGAAGACACAGGGGCACAGAATGTTTGCCCACTGGCATTAATGTGGTGTTTGGAGAGAGAGAGAAACAGGAGAGCTTTTTGAAGGGGTAGAGATGAGTTTTACTCGGATCTCAGTTGTAGTCGCTGATCCCTTATTTTCTTTGCACCCATGTAGTTCCTTGTTGTATAGAAGATTGGGTGTCATTTTAGAAAATCGTATCTTTTTGTATGTTCTCTACTTCTTTTGGTATACCACTTGTATATGGCCAAGTTTTCCCATTTCTGTAGAAAAATATTTTACTTAATCGAATAAAGAAAATAACAATCAAATGGCTCCACGTTGAAAAGAAACAGAGTGATGACAGATCTATCTAACTAATAGTAAATATGAAGTACGAAGTTTGTATGGATTTGTTCAATGCACAATGCTAAGAAGTGAACCTGATTTACAAAAACATCCCAAAACAGTGGACCAATAATAGATGTTTCCCAGTTGTGTATATGAAGCACATCCGGCTGCTTTCCTGCTTTAACAATATAGTCCAATGAAGCACGAGAGAAGTAGGCGAATCTGTCATCAAATGATAATTCATAGGAAATCGTGAAGCACATGTCACTCAAATAAAAGTAAACCACACAAAATTAAAGCCATGCAAGAAGAATGGATCACAAAACACCACTAACACTCAAATACAAGTGACTTAGAAATTCTTCAACCAGCTGGCTGGCCGCATTGCGGAGATATTGGGGTGGGAAAGAGGCAGGGATAGAGATGTATACAAATGCACTGCCCCACTATTTGGTGTTTTTTTCTAAATAAACTATCAGATCTACAGACATACACCTATGCTTGAGCAAACAACCATCCAAACAGTACTTAAATTTCAATTGGTCCTCAAGTCTTCTATTGTCATACAACATGGACAATTCTGTGATGAATGGGTATTGCTCAAAAGTCATGGTACCCAGCTATTTGCAGTTTTTGGCCTCATTTACTCCTATACTCACATCATAAGGATTAGCGGGAGAACAATTTAAGCAACTTTCTAGGAATTATATCTGATTGAATAAGAAAATTCAGTAGAGATAATTGATCAATCTAGTTACCTTGATATGGCACCCAGCATCCAAGTCTGATCAAACAGAAAATATTCAAGCTAGCCTCAAGCAAAATTGGGAGTTTGTTTAGTTGTCTGCAAAAGTTCATAAATTAACAACTCTGCAGAAGGCAGATAAATTTCTATGGATTTAATTCTCTCATGCTTCAACAAAAAGCTAAATTATTTAGGATTATTATATATTGGTCTTGACCATTTGACTATTGCTCTATCAAATATGGATATTTTCTTTCTTTAAATTCTTAAATTTCATAATCAGTATATAATAAATCCAAGTTTTTGCAATAGAATAAACGTCACTACCCTCTTCACGTCAATAAAGCTGCCAAGCTTTGGTCACTGAAAATATGTAACATTCTTCTCAACATTAATCCAATATAATTTCTCATTCTTTTTGTAGCTCTGTGTGGTTCAGACAAAGATGGACGCAGAGAAAATGCAAAAAACAACCAACTGAGGTGCCACCATATGAGGAAGAGACTCTCTGCATTTGGCTTTTTTAAAATGCTGAAATATTGTGTTTAATTATTATTAAATATGTTCATTTCGTCTGATGTGTTGTTTATTGATCGCCTCCAAGATTAAAGTCCATCAGCATAACAAAAATAAGTACTCATAATAAAGTTGATCAACAACATCATGAAATGTTCCAACTGAAGGCTGCATTCTGGCGCTTTTGAGTTCTAATGCATGATATGAGAGAGTGTTTCCAAAACAGACATATGCTTCCTAAATCAGACCAAGAACAACACACCCGAAACATCTATGGTAGAAGACGCTGTAATCAGCATCTTCACAGTGTATTTAAAGAAAAGAAAAAGCCGAAGTAAGGAATAAGTGAGCATCAAATAATTACTGTACAGAAAACAAATACATATTAATCAAATAATCAATATGTGTGCGTCAAACCTATTGATTGGATCAACTACCAAAATAATGGGAGAAAAAATAATTAGAAAAAAAGTTTTAGGAAGCTAAAAATTTAAAAAGGGAAGACAATAAAAAGTATGAAATTCTTATCCTACTTCATTCAATTGCAAGGTAATCTGAACAAAAAATTTACAAACGTTCAAAAATCATCTGAGTAGCCATATATGTTCTCACGGCTGAAAAATGGCGAATAGTAGAGAGGTTCAATGAAAGTCACTCCAATGCCATAGACAACCCTGTATAACAAAGAATTCAAGGTTTACTGCTGCTAGCGTCAGGAAAATGTTTGATATAAACAGTTGATGTAGTTTAGAGACAAACTCCCCTCTCCCCAACTGTAAATAATATCCATGTTCTTCCAGTTCCCTGACATCCAGCCTCACCCCAGAAAGGAAAATAGATCAAAAAATTTTAGTTTTTATTTTAATTAATAACACAATAAGCAGAAAACTCACAGTCAGATTCTGTTTCCATGCAGTTGACCATTAAAGTATGAGTGGAACTGCGCTTCTTCTCGTAATCCATGAACTTCATTAAATTTAGGCTAGCATACCTGTATTAGATTTATTCAGCAAATTTTGCTGTTAAAATGTCCTGGCTCAAACAGAGTAAACATGAAGAGGCAGCAGGCATAAGAATAATATATGAATGAGAACCTATGCATAGACACATAGTTCACAGAAGCTGATAGGTTGCTAAACTAGCCATGTATCCAGAAAATTGGTGTAACGAGATCCAATGTGAATACAGGTGTTGGTTCTCCTAGAACTTAGCAGAGTACCTTTAAGTAACATGCTAACAAGTTAAAAATTAAAATTGCCTTCTAAAAAAAGAAGATAATTGAAATGGATCTTTAGTTCCTCTAAAATAGAGTATGTTACCTTTAAGTAACTTACTTAACAAGTTAAAAATTAAAATTGCCTTCTAAAAAAGTCTAATTATTAGATCTTTAGTTCCTCTAAAATAGAGTATGTATCCCATCTCTTCTCATCTATATCTGAATCTAAATTGCTTCTTATAACCCCTCTTCAGATGGTAGTTCCAGAAAAGCATAAAAAAAGAAGTTGCAACTGCAACCTCTCATCGTAAACCAACCAAAAATGAGAGTGGCAAAGTTACTCTTGATTACTTGGGTAAGATAACCTCGACCAGATTTCCCTTTCTTTGCAAGGCACGAATAAGCCGGTTACATATAAGTGCTAAAGAATCCAACTGATACCACTGGTGCCATTCCAGTACAAATGTGGATTATGTGGTAACCGGCCTGAACATCGGTATAAAAAGGAAGAACAGATGAAGTCCAGAAAATTCAATTGTAAAAAATTATCTAGTACTACTGCACACAACTTAGGGCCTACAGTATATAACCAAACGGCTAAATGACAACTTTGGAGAGTGAGGAGGAGAACAAGCTGGGTAAAAGGAAGCTATCAACATATTGCTGTTAAAAAGCAAAACAAGCTGATTATACACCAGAAAAGAAAATTCAATTCACCCATGCAACATCTATGTTATATCCCAACATTTTAGGTCAGTTTCCGTTATGATTAAGACAATTTTAACAAAAATGAATCACTGGGACTAAGTTTAATCAAAGAAAAATCAAGCAATGAAGTATTTGGGTGAAAATTGTTAAGTGATACTTCTAAAGTAATTAAACTTCTGCCCAAAGTTAAAGCTACAAGTCATACCTTCGAAATTAGTCAACACATTGTTATTGTTGAAAACTTACTTTCTACTATTTCCCAAGAAGTGGCGCAGCTCTACCAGAAACTCTGTATCCTGTTTGTCATTATCTCGGAGAAATAATCAGCTATACTAAATTTTGAATCCATGACCCAGCCTTCTAAGCTCTGATGCCTCCTTACTTGCCAATCAAACTGGTAAGAACCATAGAGTCTATCCTTAATAGTAACTCGGCGCTGATTGAGAACTTATCTGTTTCATGAAACCAGCAATGAGCTCTTGGTTTTATCATATGCAAACTCTCCGGAACATGTGCCAAGAATCATCAAATAGACTAGGATAAAGATGAAGATACAAAAATACAAGAAACCGGATAATAAGTAAATGCATATGAAGTTTGGCATTCAATCTGCAACACAGAGAGCATGTAACAAGATGCACTTTATACATCACAAATGGCATTTGGACAGTCCTGTTCTTAAACTATCACACATTAGTCTTGTGTTGAAAACTGAAATGGATAACAAGACACAAACTTTTAGTAAGTTGGAGAGATACGACAAAAGATTACATATCCAGCACTTTTAAAGTATCAAAAGAGACCAAAATGTACTTCATCAATCATACATTTTCAACATGATTAACCTAAATATTCTTCCTCTTTATCTTGTTCACTTTAAGCTTGAGTTCTCCCAATATTGACACTTATCCAGTGTATTTTCTAAATAGATAGAAAATTATACTACTTTTTCTCTAAAGAATGGGAAACTAGAATATTTGAGTGTCTTTTGGTGTCGAGTTGAGGGAGCTTTGTCTCCTTTTTACTACCATAGAAAGTGTGAATTCAAGGCTCTTTTTGGGTCATCTATCTGTGGCTAAATGTTGAAGAAAACTTTTGGGGATAATCTCATTGGTCAATTGATAGTTCTACTGAAGGTGAACATTTAGGATAATAGATTTGACTGAATTTTCCCTTTTTTGTGGTAATTCCTTTTGAAGCAATAAATAGTTTCTTTGCCCACTTAGGCGTGGTTATTTCAGGTGCTTTCTGTTACTGTGTGTCATTGGTTAAGTTAGTACGTTATTGTGCCCCCAGGTTTATAATTTTAGTATCGGTTGACTGAGATTGCCCCTCTTATGGTGGGTTTCTTTGGATGTTCACGTGTAGGACTTGTGTTCTTCATTGAAGGAAACTCTCTGATGGGTCATGCAAGAGATAAAAAAAGAAGAATGCGAGAATAGCACCACTACCTTTTCTTGTATTAATCAACTTTGTTCTCTCTAGTTACTCGATTCGATCCAAGCAACGAACTTTTTCTCTTTTTACTCTATCAAGCTCTTGTGTCGCCATGATGCGTTTTTTTGTTCAAGTACAAGATATCTAGATGGAAGAATTTGATGAAAACACAATAAGAGATGTATTGCACAGGTACTAAGTAACCTCGGACGGACAAAGTGCATAAACAATAACTTACTGTGTTGAGCTTCTCTGAAAAGTTGCCAAATGTCAGTGCCTTTCTCTTCTAATTCACCACTCCTTATTTGTGGAATATTCTTTTAAAGAAAAAAAGAAAAAAGGAGACGAAAATATTGCAGTAGATGAAAACACGTAGTAAAGCAAGATTGAAGCAACTGAAGGAAAAACACTGCAATACCTCATCACTACTTTGGTTTTCCAACCTATGTTGCAAAACAGTGTAGAAATTTAGTTACAATAAATGGAAAAACTCTCGTCACACAGAAAAGCTAACTTAAATGGGAGGGGAAGAAAGGATGGATTCGTGCTCACTCCAACTGCAAAGGTCCACTAGATGAGCCATTACCCTCTGCATTCTTCCTGAAATAGTTAAAAAGAATAACTTTCAACTCATTCAATGAAGATATTTTTGTGTATTTAAGTGGAAGAACAGTCTCTCTTTTTGCCCATCTTTTGATTTAACATTTAAGTGAGGTATGCCGCAACAACAATTTGTTCTCAAAGGGCTCAGGAGAAAGTCACCATATAGGGCCTTCCCCAACAAAGGTTGAGTTATTACATGGGGTAACTGGGACGCCTTTCCTTTTTCCATATACACTATGTACAAGATGAACAAGAATGAGGGCATGGAAACGCAAACTCAGAATTTAATTAGAAAACTATTTCTAGCTCTTCTGCTCATAGAAAGTTTAAGATCCCCAGCAGTTCGCAGCAAATAAGATTATGGTCACCGGCTTACAGGGTTGACTAGATGTGAAGCTCTTGAATCTGTTGCACCCATTGAACTTCTGAGACCCCTCTATCTTATGTTTGATTTGACAATAAAATAAAAGTAAAGGGGAGCGGCTTTAGCCCGAGTAGATGGTGGAACTGAAAAACATATAATTAATCGTGCCCATAATTCTTATCAATTTTTTAATAAGCGAGATTGGCTACAAAGGAATTTTTTACTGAGCGTGTCTGGCTTACTCTATGCAATCCACAAAATTCCACGAATCCCTTGGTGGATAAGTCCAGACTGACTCGCGGCGGTGCGGATTGAGTTTCTTGTCTGGTGGATCTGATCTATAGTTAGGGGGCAATACATACCAAAAGGTTCGAAGAAGGAAGGTGCATAAGAGTATATAACAACCTACCCATACGTATAACCTATTCACATTAGTGAAGCGGTTGGATGCATAAGGGAAGTGCGTTTGTGAGACCAGCAGTCGGGATGGGGTGAGTCAACCTACGAGCACGGAAGAGCGTGGTACCGCTACCCCTCTCTAAGTCCTCTTTAGGATTCCTTTAGAATGCCCCTACTTAGATGGGAAGGATACGATGTGCCAAATCCCCTTCCACTCACTCTTTGCTTGCGAGAACAATGTCTTCCAAACCGAAGCTCTAGATCAAAGGCATAGCTGGGTCCTCACTGGTCTTACATCGCTCTTAGAATGGATGCTCTCTTCTTCTCGGGGACTCTTGGATTAGCTGGCGGCGACAATACGTTCTTGTACCCGATTCTCGGAAAGGAATCTCGTCGTGCCGTCTTACCACTTGGAATCTTGATCTCAGCCTCATTCCTGATCTCCTCGCTAAGCTTTCCTTCTCTCTCTAGGTTCCATTTCTTTGATCTTCTCTGCTTTTTTTAAATGTATGGGTTAACTGATCGGAGGTCTCATATATCTTCTTTTCTTGATGCCTTCTCACCTTGACTTAGAAGGCGAACATGCGGCAAGGGAAAGGGTGCGGTGCGCACGAGTACAAATGGCTTTCTTTTTGCTTCGGGTGTTTGCAGTTATTAGGCTCATCCAAGAGCATATTCTGAGTAACGGGAACTTGACCGTCAGAAGTTTGAAACGGTCGCGCGTTGCCATTTGGTCACTAACGGTCTAATTAGTCATAGTTTCCTTCTTCGGAGGGTTGGTTTGCCTTCTCATCCAAACTTGAGTCGGCCGAGATGGGCTTTTGCTTTGTTTACTCGGAGTTCTTTCCGTCTAGTCTTGTTTGCTTCTTTGCATTCACTCGCGGAGTTCTAGTTAGGTGAATTCTTTGCATCTATCAATCAAATGAATGCTAAAATTCCTCGCCCAGCAAAACTATCCCAAGGCGATTTGGCTAAATGAAAGGATTTGGTGATTAGTTGTTGGTTGGCTCAAGAGCAATTTGATCTTATTGGCTTGAACCTCATCTTCGACCTTTACTTCGGCTACTAACTAGGGGTTGGGGTTTGACAAAAAAGCCGTGGGAGCTTCGTTTAGCCAGCCTAGTAGAAAAACTCGGGATTTGACGTTGAATAGCCATAGTGAGTTCATCCCGGTGGCATAGCGAGAGGAGGCATATGGGGTGGGGAGAAAGGCAATTTACCTCACTTAACTACGATTCAGTTGAGCATAGCAAGCCAGCGTTCTTGTCGTGAATATTCGTTCCACCTTACGAGAGGATCATCATTGCTTCTCTTTTGTCGTTGTTCTATATGAATGGGTTTGGTTTCCGGCGGTTGTCGGTCTTCTTGGTCACTCAGTCGCTTACCTGTCACTCGACTCATCCAGTCTCTTTGTTGACGTTTGTCCGGTAAATGTGGTCTCTTTCTTGCTTGCCCGTCGATCACGAAAGCCTGCGGCCCCGGAAAAGAGGTGAAAAGAGGTTCGCTAAATAAACAAAGTTCCACAATCCGTAGTGGTTGGATCATAATCTCTTACCATAAAAATGGCTGCATGCGCGGCAACACCAACTATGAGAAATCCACTAATCCATGTGATGTGTGAACAATGACGGTTGTCCATTTTATTATTCAACAATGAGTCACTAGACACTGTATCTGCACGTACTTATGCATATATACTTATGTTTATAATATATGTACATATAGATATTTTATCCACCCTCAGCCCGACAAGGGAACTCAAGTGGAAGACCTTAACACTTCCCTTTGCCAGAAAACTCTATCATTGAGCACTTACCGATTAGTGAATAGGATCAATCCTCCATATTCTTCTCTTCGGCATAAGCGGTAAGCAGCATACTACAGCAATAGACCAGTCCACTAACAGCGTATACAATAAGTCGGTATAAGTCGATGCAGGAGTTGCAGCGAAATAGACAACTACTTACTAGGCTAGGGTAGTAGTTTTTTCATCTTCCGAAGACGGGGGAGTTTAGAAAGATGGGGAAACCTAGTAGGCGCCCGTCCCGGGGTGGGGATAAGCTTGCTTCTTCACAAGCCTATCCCCCAAAAAAACCGACCCTGTGCGCTAGCGCTTAGCGTTCTTTATTCCATTCCATTAGGGATAGGCGGCTAATACTAAAATAATACGGATCTCGAATTGGATTTAATTTCTACGGCTAGGAATAAGAAAAAAACTAGGAATAGCTGATTCTAGATCAATATCAATAAACGGGTTAGGACAAGTGAATTTGGCAGTCTCTTTTAAGGGATTTAGAAAAGCCAATCCGGTTGTTTCCTTTACGGCCGGTGGATGAGAGTGCCCTTACATATAGTTCAGGCCAGTTCTCAAAGTCACGGTCAAAGCAAAGAAAAAGATGCCGAAAAAATTCCACTTTAACTTCTAGCTTGCTTAGCTTAGTGTAGGTTGCTTGCAGGCACGATAGTGGCTCGGACTTTGCTTGACCTCGCTTTGTTGCAGCTTCTTGTTGCTTGAGTACTTGTTTGTAGTCTTTATTGACCTGGAACATAGCTAACGGCCGTATGGCATCTATCCATCAGAGTGGTAGAAGAAGGCAGAAAGAAGGTTCAACTAAGCGCGAGTGCGAGGCCTTGGTGGATTACGCACGGTGTTAGTAGTGTGCTTTGGTGTGAGTGGAGCAAGAAAGCGCTCCCGTCCCTTCTCTCAGGCAGAAATTATCTCGAATTTCATTGAACACTAACTTTTTATAACTTTTTCTTTTCTAATCGTGAAGTGCAGCTCCATCCCTTTCGGGAACAAGTTTCTCATCCTAGGAAAGACAAATGCCAGTCTTGGGTCCTTATTGCGAAATGAATGGCATTCTAGAAGCTCTCACTCAAACGCGAAGCGAGGGAAAACATAAATATGGCATCCAAAGCGTAGGAAAGGACACCATTAAGATAATATAGGAAAGCGCTACGATCTTTCTTCAATTATGATATGATCGAATGCTAGCCTTTATCGGGCTTTACGAGAGGAAGGAAGATTGGAGAGAGGCTGCTCTGCAAAGTGGCGTTGATGTTCTTATGGAGGAAGCATCCTAGAAGAGAATTGAAAGGGCCTTCAAAAAATGAGGGATTGATGGGCAACCTTAGTGGCCACTTCGAATGTTGTCAATTAGGTTTTGAACTACAGACTTGTTTCATAGTTTTCAGCGAGCGCGGGCAGATGATGTTGATAGTGATCTTTTGGCCGTGAAGGGCACCCAGCGGTAACCATGGTTTCTTGACATCAGAGAATATATTGCAATTTCAAAAATCTTTCAATTTCTTATTTTACTATGTTCAACTCTTATGTTAGTCGGGCGCGGCCGTTAGGTCACCTATTTTGAGTCATGGACACACAAGGCCAAAACATGTGTGTCGGGCACGCGACCCGTCAACCCTGCTGCAGCAATGGGGGAGAAAGCATAGCATATCGCAATAAAAGCTTGATTTGAGGCATCGGCAAAACAGCATCGTCTTGTTCCAAAAACAAGCCCCTTAGCGCCCGGGACGGGAAGTGAGATGGCCCTACACTTGTGACAGCAACGACATCGGCTCTCTGAAGTCGAATCGAATCTTTTTGTTGGCTTTCCCAATTCATTCGTGAATAATAATTCAAGGGCGTGAAGCGAGTACTTCTAGCTTTACTTGCTGCCCTGCTTATTATGTGACTATGTTTTCGTGGCGAAAATGAGCAGCGAGATGAGCGTCTTGTTTTCAAATCGATTCATAGATAGCTTTGATACGGCTACGATAGATCGAAAAGAGATAGAGAGGAATCTCTCAGAATAAGGAAATCTCACATTTCTATATTGATGAAGACAACCCAGGGATAAGTCGTGCGACTCATTCGCATCCGAATCTTGAATGTTTGGAATCCATATTATGCAAGGAGACACTTCCAAGAATACTCTGGGAGAAACTTCGGTAGGCTCTTACGCGACGTAAACCAGCCTCGATCCCAGGCTCCACCCTCTCGGCGCTTCTAGATGACGCCGCTCGACGGGTAGGTTAAGAACCCTTTTATGGGGGAAAGCTTATAGGGGAAGAAATGATAGACTCCCGTTGTTGATACGCAAGTCTTGTGAATGACCAAGTAGGGGCGGCAAGCCCAAGAGGTAGCGAGGCGGCCGCAATTTTCGGGGAATAGGTTGACTTTCTTTCATTTTTGTTATGGAAAGTGAAAGTCGTTTCGTTTAGTGCGAGATCGCACACCTCGCGGTGCTTACACCTCGGCTATCGAAGTTACGTTCAAAAACCTCGTCCAGAACTTGTATAGAAGGATTTCCTGCGGCGCGGCAGTTCTTCCATACCAACTTAGCTGCCCGACGTTGCTATTGGCATATTTCGCCGTTACACACAGTTGGCCAAGCAGTCCTCGTACTAGGGTTGGCTCCTCGTCTTTAGTTTTGATTCTTTCTACAATTAGATCTTCTATACCAAAGCGTCATTATTATCTTATTTTATTCCAATAAAAGCCCAACTACTTTTTGCTAGAACCTGAATAAAATAATTGAACTTAGTGCTCTACTTGATTTTGCTTATAGCAACGTTTTTCAACGGCAAGCTACGGTCTAACGACCCTAACCTAGGTTGGGCGAAAACTCCAATCAAAAGCGTTGGTTGGGTTCCAAACCTTTCTCTAATAATAAGGTAAGCTTTCAAGCCACGCTTTAAAGGAAGCGGCGCAGTGAGGCATGGTAATGAAAAGATTGAAAGATCTAGCCAAAGAAGAAGGTGATAGCCTGTGGGTCGTTCCCATGGTTCGATCCTTCCTAGCCCTCCCGAGTCAAGAATTGAGGCCTCACAATCACTATGATATGCTTTTCTCTCATGTCTTTCTTCGTTCCTTGGTTCGATGTGCAGGTGTCCTAGGCGTAGAGGAACCCACGCCCAATCCATCGGAAAAATCTCAATATCGTATTTGTCTAGAAGAAAAACAAAAATTGTGTTTTCATTATGGTCTTCTGAGAACGACAAGTGCCATCGTGCAGTATCGCGAGAAAAGTCAAAGGGGTCAACGGAGTCAAGTTTTACTACAATTACTTAAATGCGTTTGGATAACATCCTTTTCGATTGGGTATGGCTTCAACTCGGGCGGTGTGTACAAGGCAGGAGCGAATTCATGGGCCGTATGGGCGAATAGAGCGAAAAAGAATTACAAGCGCAAAGAGCAAATATACCTATTCCTCCCCATCTTCCCTTTCTATTTCCATTGCTTATCAAAAGAAAAGAATTCTAGAACTAAAGTGATCATGGCTGGCTCTTTTTGATCTATCCAGGTAATTAGTAAGCCTCCTTGGGAATTCAGCTGAGCTTATGATTGAACATATTTCTGAGGCCAGCCCTGCAGAACAAGAAAGGATTAAGGTCAGCAACACCCAGTTGTCAGGAGCAATTTAATTATATGACAACAAATAGCTCCCAACCTATCCTTCACCAATAACACTACTCAGTTTACCTACACCCATGGATTAGATTTCAGACGATGCTCCTCAGTCCAGCACAGCCGACCATAGCATGCGGCTTACAACAAAGTGATCCCCTGCCAGTGCGGAATAGAGAGTGTAGTGTATACTATAAGCAGCGCTCTTGCATTTTTGCAAGAGGCTATTCCACGTTCCCTAACCTACCAGAATGAGCAACTCCAATGTGCACCAAGGCCATCTTGACCATACTGGTGAATGAACAGCAACTTTTTCCCAATTTTCATGCTACACAAACATTCTCTGTTATAAACTTCCAGGAATAGCATAATTTCTTTTACAATTTGGAGACAAGCAAGAGGTGATACCTTAAATAGGCGACAATTAAGAAAGAGAAATAGAATCAGAGGGCCAAATGAGTAATACTAGTAAAATATATTACCCAACGCAACAGAAGAACGAAGCTCCGAAAAGGTTTGACGTTAGCAGGAGAGAACTTTGCCCGAGGAGGGAGGAGCTTTGCCGATCGATAAACTGGAAAGCATCTCCGTGATCATTGTCTGTTTGTTGTTACAGTAGCGACTGCTTCCCCGTCCGTGTGTCCGACCGTGACAGAGAGAGAGGTGAGCCAGCCATGATAAAATGGGTGGGCCGGAGATTTTGCTAATTCTAGCGTGAAGTGTCACGTGATTTGCTCCAATATCGCTGATGACGTTGAAAATGCCCCAAGACTCCTTCTCGAACTGTTTCCATAACCGTCACTTCCGAAATTTAAGTCCCAAATCACTCCTCCGTCCCAATTCATGTGGAACGATTTAAATTCTGTAAATTTTAAAATATTTTTTTAACTATAATTTATAATATTTGTCAAATAATTTTTAAGAAATCTGAATATTAGCTAAAAATTAATTCTCATATTAATAGGTGGTTTGATTTTACATAACAAATCTCCATCAGCATACCATCTGTTTCGCTTTTTTTAAAAATATTTTACATAATTAATCTCGAAGAGAGTCCAAGTGGATAGACAATGGTCTAATTCAAATTCATTACATCATCGTTCAAATTTTGACGCAAACTATCCGATAGAAACAGCTTTCCAACATCCAAAAACGAATTGGGAACTTCGGCTTCCAACGAAGGTTTTCTTTAAACCAAAACCAATACGTATTCCTTGCAACGAGTATAAAGCGTAAAAACTTAAATGCTTTATAATACGTAATTATTGAAAGTCATAAACCTATCTGAATCAACATAAGGAGTATGTAAGTAATCCAAATCAGCACATGTTATGGCAGAAAATAATGTACTAGCAAATAACTCAACAAGGTACCCATGTAGTACCTTGAGAATTTTCTCAGATTTGGCTCGGCAAACAGAGGCATAAATTGTTGCAGCTGCCCAGAGATGACTCAAAAAAATTCTGTTATAACTGCCTGGGCAATGAACCACAACATCAATACAACCAATAGACACAAATCAACTGGTAAATTAAGCGTAGACTCAGATATTCCCCTGTACAAACTCCCCACAGCCCCCTTTGGCTAGCCAGGAAAAAGTAGAAAACCTCTATAGCTCTATCTATCAAGAAAGGAAAACATCTTTCCGTCATTAATGGCTCAACTTGCGCTTCTTTGCATGTTTTCTCAACCGCTCCCTCCTTTCTTCTTCTTCTATCTTTCGGAGTTCTTCTTCATCCTCTTTCTTTGCTATTTTTGCACTGGAGAGCAAATTAAAATTAGGTCAGCATTCAGCACCCTTCTCTTGCTTGAGCAGGAGACTGTTGAAACACGTATCTTGACAAGATAAGTACTACCAGGACACAATATTGCAAAACAGACAATAGATATCCTAAATACTAGTCTCAAAAAAAGTTGCTGGTTCTCATTAATGCAGCTGTCATAGGCATTGGTTTAAGGTTTCAAAATTGTAAAGAAAAATTCAAAAAAGTACTCATTTTAGAGCCAAACATAGAGGAGGTTAACTATAGTTTGAAATTACTGTTTCCAGACTTTTTCTTTTGTCTTAACATCACAGTAAAACAAATGGAAATACCAAAAGGACAACATATTTCCTCTCAAGCTTCACCACGTGTAGCTAAAACTAGGTGATGGGGTCATGTCCTGTGTCTTAACCCTCCCATATGAAATGGCATAAGACTGAAAGAAATGCCTAAACACGGAAAAAGCATGAATTTGAACTTCTAGCCCATGAATTAAGAGTGTGCTTATGCCTTCCTCAGCTTGAGGGCAGAGGGTGAATTTACTTACACCAGCAGATCCAGTGAACTAGGCACTCAGCATGAACAAACAAATGTGGAAAATAAGATTTGAAGAAAAAAGAATAAGAGAATTTCACACCGACCTTCGTTTTCTTCCCTCAGTATGTCATCAAAATTAGCCTCCATATCACTAGTATCATCCTCATCTTGATACCTGTTGGGATCATACCTGCAAAAAAATGATACTTTCTCAAGCCAACAAAACTAGATGAAATTCAACTTTAAGCATTACCAAAGCTAGCAGCATCTTCCAGTTATCAGAGAACTCAATTTAACTATATCAAGTAAAGAACCATAAAACAAGTTTTATCTGAATCAACTGTATCAGAGAACGTAAATATTCAACTTGATCCATTTCCACAAGGAAGTTTATCCACTTGCACAAAAAAGTTCTTAAAGGCTATAAAGTTTCCAGTCTCACGAACCCATACCGCAATGCTCTTCTAAAGCTAGATCTTCAAAAATAGTTATTGCAAACAGACCTTCCAAAAGGATAATGAATCAACTAAAAGGAACTTATAAAGAAGGAATAATTGAAAATAAAAATAAGAAATAATAAGTTTTTCTCAACAAAAAAGGGAAGAATAAGTACCCAAACATCCTTCTAATCGTACTAATAGCTTCTGCTTCATCATCTTCTTCATCATGTCTAATTGGTTTTCTTGAAGGGCGCCTATCTTCCAAAGAAACGAGTTGCATTTTAGGAGGCAGTTGCTTTATCTGTTAACATCAGAAATCTGGATCAGCATGTCTTCATCACCAAGACTACTCCCTGGAACCCCCTAACTCCCGAAGGACCCAAACCAAACCAAAATGAAGGGAAAGTAGGCCTTCATTCTCTGCGAGTGAAGGAAAAGATAAAATGGATATAAATATAGGTAAGACCTGAGAATTGGCCGACGGCACTGCCTGTTTCTGCATAATCAGCTTATGTTTGTATGAAGGCTCAGCTTGTTTTGGCATCACCTTTGATTTTCCAGATTGTAGTATTTCCTTTTTCTGTACCAAGGATTGCCTTGGAACAGAAGGTTGCAACTTTGAAGGGGTTGGCTTATGCAAAGCAGGCATGAATTGCTCTTGACTGCCGGTGTCAGAACCCTCTTGCCGTTTGGACCACCTATGATTTGGGGAGGCACTGCTTTTGGCCCCAGAGGCCGGCCCGGCCCTCCCTTTACTGCTACCCAGTTGTTTCCTGGAATCTAATGTTAGTTGAGTTTGTTTACCAACTGAAACTGATTTCTGAGTCAACAGTTTCGATTGCATTTGACTGCTTCCTGGTATAGGTTTCTGTACTTCACGATCATTTACGCTTTCTCCCATGTAGTGCTTGAAGATTGCTTGTTGCTTGGTGGAAAAGCTACTCGTGCAGCTTCAATATCACCAAAAACAGAATAAGTTTTCTTAATAAATAGATTATGCCCTGAACCACTAAATAAATGGCCAGATCAGCTACTATAGAAAGCGCACCAGAATTAGCAGCAGAGGCTTTATGAGGTAAAGAATCTTTTGATGGTGCAGGAAGTTCAGCATCATCAGATAATAGAAATGAAGTAATCTCTTGTATTTTTTAACATCTGCACTTTTGTTTTTTAACTGCAGAAATTCATACGGCAAAAAAATTTAAAAAGGCATCAGCAAAACAGGAAATTAATAGTAAAACATAATTAAGACAAGAACAAATAATTTTCACCAATTAATTCAGTACCCCATTAGTGACTTTTGGTGCATTATTGCTGGTACCAGATTTTGATCCAGTGCGTTTTGATGCAGAGCTCTTATTGTTCTGCAAGAACAGAAATACTGTGTAACAGATATGCCACCAACATCAATGGAAAGTCACGTATGTGCCATGCAATGCCCATTGGTTTCAATGCAGATGACAACAATTAACAATGCAATATTGGCATGTCATATGTGACATTACAAATTTTCAAGTGCGAAGGTGGAAGCTAAGCTGTTGTCTTAAAATGTACACTGCTAGACTGGACTTACTACTATGATGATGATGCCTTACTAACTTTCAAGAGATATAGAATTACAAAACTAACTGAAGCACAGGCATCTTCATATGAATTAAAACTTGATACATACAGCATGGTTTGATTTCATGACTTTTGCTGCCAAATTTGGATTCTCCAATAGCGACTTGCTTTCTTGGATTACTCTCTGAGAGATTACAGGCTGTGAAGGTCCAAAGAAGGAACCATAACTGAAAGTGCCGGAAAGAAACAGGAAGTAAGACCAACACCATAAGCTTCAAAACTGAAAGTGCCAGGAAAGAAACAGGAAGTAAGACCAACACCATAAGCTTCAAAACTAAAATCAACTTGACTTTATTCTAGATATATACCCCCAAATAAATCTTTAAAAAGGGTAAGAGATACTTTTTCATGCAACTGCCATGAAAATTAAAAAACAAACAGGAAATATTAGAATTATAGTTTTAGATAGCTCACTGATCGAGCGCTCTTGCACCGATGAACGGGGCTAAACGTCTCTTAGAAGAGCCCAATGGGATGTAAAAATGCATCGGTAGGAGCGTTCCGCCTTAGAAGAGAAGCCTCAGACGAATAAAAATAATTCTATGCAAGTCTGAAGGGGGACTTTTGTGAGGCGGACATACGAGATTCATTTTAAAGCTAAAGGCACTAATGACTAAAAAAAAAATAGGAACTAGGCAGTGAAATGTTATAGTGTGCACGAGCTGCTTATGTTGCTTTCTGGGCTAGCTGTCGGGAAAGAAAGAAAGAGAATGGTGGCTCCTTTCCTTAGGAAGTCAAGTGACTTTCCGCTCCTTTTGCCGGGGACATCGTGGAGAAACGATATCGGGGACGGGGTGAGAAACCTTCCGTTGGATCGCCCACTTTAAGTATCGGTTCCCACAACTGCGGCCCCAGGGGTTTCACAGTGATAAATTGAATAATCAGAAGATGGAATCAACCTTAATTAAAATTATTCAATTAGATAATAATTGAATAATTTAACGATTACCCTTACCTTGACAACAAAGAAGAGTTCGACCCGATGCTTTATTACGTCTAGTTGATCTGATTCGACATTTCTTTGCTGGTGACAAATCACCTTTCGAAGGGGAGTCCTTAAGCCTTGACATATACTTGTCCCCAATGCATGCATCATCAGAAGTGGCACACACATAGGGTATGAAATCCTTGTTGATCCTTCTCTCCTCTTGCTCGACGAACCAACTTGAGCCTTGATTCGTCCTCACTTAAGGAAGGAACGAGTATGGGGCGAGGAATACGAAGGTCGAGTAATTCTTCCTCAGATTAGTTAAAAGAATGAAATTGGGCGATATTATGACAATACTAGGTAGCATAGATAGCCGAAGGTAATCCGCGTACGATTGAATTAGATCTTATATAACAACACAACTTAGGGGCCTTATTAATTTAGAAGACTTTCTCAATAGTATAAGTGGACCATCTCAAAAGGTATAAGTAGACATTAGTCTTGCTGGTTCGGGCGGAACTAATTCCTATAATTATGAAACCCATATGAGAGGCAATGAGAGGAATAGGCTATTCTTTTTTTTTTTTTTAAATTCCATTGGTCAAGAGATGTTGAAGAGTTTGCATGTTGCGGAAGATAGTATAGATACTCTGTTCTTTCTGCGGCGGTAGTTGTCAGGTCGTACCCAAACAATAATATTCCAGAGGGAAATGCACCTAAGATCAAATATTTCGAGCCGGCTTCCGTAGAAAATGAAATCAGAACTTCTCCAGAAGTCCTATTTATCCCCATTAGTGAACTTCAAAAGAAACTCCAGTAGAGGGAAGATAGGCATATATTCCAAAGAAGATGCATAAATAGTCACCCAAAAATCCACTTGACATATCGGTTTGAAGAAACAGCAGAATTCCATGCATGAGATAGAACACATAGCTAGTATTCAAAATTTTGCAACAGACTGGGTAAGAGTATATTAATTACACAGATTTGACAAATTCAAAATAAAGGAAAAGTTCCATATTGACAAACAAACAAGGGTGTCCAAAATCTGAAACGTACTAGTGGTACTTACTCGTCCCTTGGCAATGCCTTCTTAATTTCACGGGAAACGCCATTAGCAGAACCTAATTCTTTCTTCCTCTGCTTCCTGATATCTTCTTTCAGTCGTTGTCTCAGCTCCAGGTACTCCAACAACTCTTCTGGAGGCTGCTGAGTTTCCTCCTCATACTCCTCTTCACCACCCTCGTACTCTTCTTGCTCTTCACCTTCCTCCTCGTATTCATCCAAATCTTCATACTCCCTCGCACTCTGAATAGAACACAATAAACCGACGATATCAAAGCAGAAGATAGAAAATCAAAAGAACATAGGAGAATTTTTTTTTTTAAGAAGAAAAATTACATCTCTTTCATATCCTCTCATATCTGTTCAGGGTCAGCCAACCAAACTTCTCAATAACTCACAAACACCAACAATCAGAAGTCCTGAAAAGAGAGAGATGAAGATAGGCATACAATGGTAACCATAAAACCTTTTCCACCATAACATAGCAACAAGAGGAATTCCCCAAATATAGAAAACTTGTTCCATTTCGACAACAGGTTCACATCAAATTGATTTAGTTTGCGGAAGACAAAAAGCTCAACATACACCAAGATCAGATATTGAAATAAACCAGACCTAATTATATAAACTTCGAATTGATTGAAGAATTTGAACATTTCATCACCTTCCCTTTGTCTCTAATTTTCTCTCCTCCACAACAGAGCAAATGAATTTATTAGTAGTACCGAAATTTTCAGAGTTGCTGGGTCCGTACGTGCTTTTTAAGGAAAATGCTGAATGCAATTGAATCGAGATAGTTCTATGTATTAATTAACATTATTGGAAATACTTAAACACGTAAAGGATCAAATTTCTGGACTCTCATCCACGAGGGCGCAGAGGACCTTAAATAGTTTTTAAATCTTTATTTTATTTTTTGATTGTTGTTAAACCCAAGATTTTTGTGAAGAATAAAAAGTCCCAAATTGTCAGTAATTAATATCCAAGAAGCCTATACTTGAAAAGCTCTGATTTTATTTTTGATTGTTAAGCTTCGTTTTTATGAAGAATAAAAAGTCTCAGGTGTCAGTAATTAATATCAAGAAGCCTACAAATCAAGATATTATGAAAATAGTACGAAGATAAATGCAGATCACAAGAAAAAAATTAGGTGATTCAATTTTAAAACTCCAATAATTTCATGAAAGATTAATAATACATTGTCTAAAATAGATCTTCCATCCGGAAAACCTAGCGAATTGAGTCAAATTCGATGAAGAACACACGAAAAAGGGCGTGGATGCGCGAAGAGCACAAATTAAAAAGGTTCTCAATCTGAAAAAGAACACCACAGCGGGAGCGAGGGTAATAATCCAGGCTTCATCGTGAATGGGCAACGTTGAATGATATAAAAAGATAGAGTTGGAGGAATGACCAGGAAGAAACGAGGCAGAGTGCTATCGTGCGCGGGTATATGGCCGGAGCACGAGTTCGGTTCAACATGCGAGTGGTTTCCATAGGACGGTGGGAGAAAAATGCCTGCAATAAGGGTTGTCTTGGATGTCTTATTCTATATTTGTTTTGTTTCTTATCATTTCGTTTACCCTTGGCTCGTAAAAGGGTATGGACCAGAGTCGTTTTGAGGTTTGTTTGGGATGAAAATGACCTAAAAGAAAGGAAATGACGAACCTTATCAGATCTACCCCTACACTAGTGTTGGTGAAAAGCAGTCACTAATTATATATTGATATTGTTATAATATTACCTAACTTTTGTTCTAATTTTAAAATGTAGTTGTTAAAAAATAAATTGTAAAAGTAGTTTAAATATTTTTCGATGCCTTTTCTTTAATTAAATTAAACTAAAAGAATTATTCAAATGGCTCTAGTCTATGGGACAAATTTTAATACCTTGATTTTCTTGTAAACAATTTTTTGATTCACTTTAATTTTTTATTGTTTTGGTCTCCCTGGAAAGTACTATCATTTTGTAAATTTAGGGTAATTTTTTAATATAAATTAGACACCTCCATAATATTTGCTTATATTTACTATTTACATTTTGATATTATTTTTATATAGAAAAATATTTGAGTAGCAATACCAAAGAAATCCTTAGACTCCACCCAAGTTTCAATTATACACTATTTTTGTTCTTGGCGAAAAACATAACCAAGTCGATCATATATTAGAGGATATTTGATTTATAATTTTCTTGCACTTTGCAACTTTATTCTGATATTTTTAAATATTTATGACTTATTATAAATCACAAAATTTAGGAATCGAATCAAAATTATATAAATTAAAGCGAATGATATAATTATGACTAAATAACAATGATAAAACCATTATTAAAAGCAATAACAAATAATTATAATTAAATTCGATGTTCGTGAATATATACAAATTCTATCTAACTTATTACTCAAGAAAATATTATATTATGCGTGATGTCATGTTTATAAGTTAAAAATAGATAATAAATGTAAAATGGACAGCAATAACTTCGTGGAACCTTATCTAAAAAATAACTCTAAATCACTTTATTTTCAAAATCAAATATTAAGCACAACTTTTTCAAGAGGCAAGGCTAATAAATAGTTCGCACCTCGCCATCAAAAGAGTAAAGAAAGAAAAAAGATTCTGAGCCTTTTTGATTTGAGTAAATAAAATTGATTCACATGTGTTGTTTATTACCTCGAAATTTTTGAAAATGGCGATCAAGCCTTTACTCAAGCGAGACGTGACGATGAAAACGGCGGCTTGAAGCTGCGTAGCTATGGCTTATATATAGTCATGCTGTTCTAAATTTTGATTCTAGTTAATTTCTTTAAAATTAATTATGGAATGAATATACTTAGCATTCCTCAACTAATTTCACCTTAAAAAGCAAGGATCGCTAGTTGTCGAATCTTTTACATGTTTTAACACTTTATCGTAGTTGAAAATTTTATGGAGAAAATGAAATCATATAATTTTTAATAATAATTGCATAAAAATAGCAAATGACAATTTTGTCTATTGTGATATTTTCTAATAAAGAATAAAAATTCAATCAAGCATTTCTAAAATTAGCCAATTTTAATATAATATATATGTTCTTGTGTTTGGGTAACACAATATATATTAAAAAGTCTATCGATTAGGACTTTTAAAATCAATGGTAATTTTGTTAACTTATAGCAATCTTTTTACATTCATTAAACTAACATATTATTCATCAAAAATTTTTAACTCATAGTTAAAAAAATTAAAGAGTATAACTTCATTTTGCATTAATACATTGATTTTTCTTCTTTTTTCTCTTAAAGGTTGTACAATCGAAGAAAGAAAGGAAATATAGAAAGACAACATCACTTTAGGTGTTTGATTAATCGAGTGTTTTATTATTCATCCTCTTTTGAAATCATACTATTTCTTAGTTTCAATTTATGTGAGTGTTGTAAATGAAAAGTTTAAAATGAAGTTATTACTAGACATTTAAAGTATGAAATCACGTAGCAAAATACCATTAATTATTTTATCCTTTTAAAATAGAGTCCATGATTGATAAAATAGTCATTTAATTATTTTTCTAATGTTTTGAATATTAAAATTAATTATATTTTGTAAATTAAGTCCTTTCTTATTTAAAAAATTATATAATTAATATTTAGAAATTTAAAAGTGATTAAGCATTTACCTTTTAATAAATTATTACACGTTGAATAAGATTATATTTTAATATAAAAACAATCTTAATTATGTTTCGGACTTTTGAAAATACATTAATAGAATGACGGCATGATGCGCAAAACTACGTTTATATTTTAATATAAAACAATCTTAATTATGTTTCGGACTTTTGAAAATACAATTAAAAGAATGACAGCATGATGCACAAAACATTCTGTGTTAACAGGGTTCAGGAAAGGGTGGCCCACCCCAAAAAGTGTGATATAGACAATTTACCCTAGTTGCAAGCATCGGGAGTTGTTTTTACTAATTTTAATGAGTCTCTCTTAGTTTGGCCGCATAACAATTATTTAACAATCAATTACAAATAAGTAATGCATTTATGATATGATATCAATTTATTAGCGCCGAAATAAGCCAGTAATAAAATACAATACAATTTCGTAAGTGCTAGTTATTTAAATGAATAACTCACACTATAGGTTCTAATATCCTATACCATTGTTCATTCAAATGCGCCTTCATACTGATAATGTTTAAATATTAAATGTTAATTCGTAAGTAGTGTATAGTAGGTAATACATATTTTATAATGATATAACATGAAATATACATATAATGCGTGCATTTAAGTATTCTGAATGACTTTTTTTTTCCCAATGAAATGTTGATTCTACAATGCTTTTAATTTATTCAATTAAGCAAGTATTAGAACAAATTGAAGAAAGAACAGCTTGATTTGATCAAATTCTTAAATATGATCATTTATCAATTTAAAATGTATAACTTTCTTTTTAAATTATTATAGTGTTATATATACACATCTTTTAAATATTATTTATGTTATTCTTAAAAATATATTCTTATACGGGAAACACACGTAAAACGCGTATACTAAAATTAGTATATTGAAATGTCCACGATAACACAAAATAATAATTTATTAGTAAGTACACAGAATCATAATCACAAATATAATACTTTCAACATAATAATGTGTTATATCTTTGAAGTTTATATTTATCAAATCGACTAAAGCTTATCAACCATGTTGATTATCATGTTGATTTTCGAGATTTAAAACATTGATAGAGAAGTAATCCAGAGGGTGTCTTCTCTAGTATCTTTTATTTACTTTTAACAATTTTGGTGTATCGAGAAGGTATCTTCTCTAATACATTTTATTTCCTTCTAAGAATTTTGATGTATGAATCTTTATAATTGTTTCTTTATCGATTTCTTGAAAGTTATTGGACAATCTATTAATATTAGTTTTGACATAATTTTTCTTTTGATATTTGTTTAAAATTTTAATTTTTCTTAAAAATCTCCTAAATGTTAAAGTATCATGATAAAAAGAATCAATGCGAAATAATTTATGTTAGCAAATAATGATTATGTGATGAACTTTATTAGATTAACACAGAAACACGAGTAGCACTTGAAAGATAGTCATACTGCATGGTATACTAACGATGTTCATTTTAAGAAAATTTAAATAAATAAATTTTAAATATATAAATCATCTACTTATAAATATAAATTTATAAAATAAAACATATTGATAATGTTAAAAAAATATTAATAAGAAATCAAATGTGATATGATTTCCCGGTTATACTAATAAGAAAGCAAAATTTGAGTGCACCCAATAATATATGACTTAATAGTTGACGAAGTTGAAGGAAAAATAATGATATTTGAGTTCAAATTAAAATTAACGTAAAAATTTAAAATTATTTAATTTTTATGTTAGTCAAAGATGCAAGTATCGAATTGAATAATTCTCTGATGCTTGAAGTGTCTGTTTCGGACGAAAAAAGAAAATGCCAATATTTGAAACCTAATA
>JACEIK010000207.1:0-12324 GCA_018107945.1 Datura stramonium | reverse complement strand
CAACGCGGAGGCTCCCCCTCCGTGACACGTTTCCATCGCGGAGGGGCTCTGCCCCGGCTCCTTCCGCGATGGTTCGACAGGTTTCTCGTCCGGTCTTTTTCCGAGCCTTTTTCTAGCATGTATGGCTTTCAAATACTCTTAACCAACACGCGAATAGGCCATCTATGTGTCGGAAATTTTACGGGGTGCAACATTGCACCCCCAAACAAAATGTCCTATGGGATATTTATTATAGTGGAATAGGTTCGTATTTGTCACGTCCCGAGTCTACACCCTGGACAAAACACGGTACTTGAAGTCACGAGTGACCTCGAGTCAACCGTTGGTCTATCATACACTGGTATTCTGAGTAAAAAAATATAGAGGAAGCTTTGAAATAATAATATAAAAGCATTTATGAAAATAAAACTTCAGACATAAAGTTTAAATTATCTGAATTCTAAAACAAATTCTGTGTCTGAAAGACCTCTAACTGATGAGTGGCTGGGACAAGTCCCTAGCTAACTCTAAGTCTAGCTAAAAATAATGAACTAACTGAAAGAAATGAAATAAGGCCCTCGATCGATGAGAACTCACACTTCAACTGCTGAGGAAGAGGATCTGAACGGCGACGACTAACGGTGCTGGGTTTGTGAACTTATAATTATATCATGAAACGATACATCCTAAAAGTATGCGTTATTACTTTGAATGTACTGAGTAAGTGGGAGAAAACATAACTTAATATAATGCCTGAAGTGCTATTACATGTAATGAACAATAAGTAAACTGAACTGAACTACTGAAGTAAACTGAGGTGGTCGAAATGACCCTGTCTGATGGTCATGGCATGTCCTAAGTCTGAAAGTACTAAGTCTGAGATATTGAACTGAACTGAGATGCTTATTCTGAAACTGGAATAGACTAACTAGTAGGAGAGTCTATAACTGACATATAACCACGTCAGCTAGACGTGAAGTCCGATGTACACACCCCATCAATAGGACCCAATATACCTTGTCAGGGTATAAAGGCATGTACTGTGAGATCACTGTCTAGGGCTATAAGGCCAATAAAAAAGAACTACAGTGGCAACATATTTATGGGATCCTGGGTGCGCTAGAACCCCGACCCTCTCGGTGCTATGTCCTACTTCCACTGGATAGATCTAACATGACTATTACTGCCAAGCTAATAGCTAGAAGTTGGGGCCCAAGACTAAGTCAGGGATACTTATCTGGACGTAACCTGAGAGTCTTATAGGATTGGATCTTGAAACTGGTGTTCTAAGACTAGTCAGAGCTGCTTATCTGGAAGCGTCATAACCGTCTAAAGAACAACTAAAATATGATAACTGATATCTGAGTATAATAACTGATAACTGGGAGGCACCACTGACACCTTAAGTAATGACTATAGTCAAACTGATCAGCTGACATTATTCTGGTAAACCCGGAGGTTGCTAAAAATCTGACTGAGGCTAGACTGACATTCTTGAGTGATACTGAGTAACTAAATTTCTGGATGAGACTAACTAATTAAACCTTTAACTAAGTTTCTGATACATAAAAATACTATAGGAATTCCCTAACTTTGAAAGATTCAATCATGATTTAATAATTCAGTACATATACATGATTCTAATTTCTACTTCAAAAGTTAGTTCTAAAGTTCAACTTCACTGGAATAGGCATCATTTTCGTCACAAACTGGTGGAAATTAACTACAATAAACATAGATTAAGATTCCACATGAATTTTTCAAGGTATGACAACGCTATCTTCGCTTACATAAAATCAGGGCTAGAACTGATAGTGAACAGGGGAATAGTTTTAGGGGACACAAGGGGAGAACAATCTCCTTGTTGAATTCCCACATACCAGGTTGAAGGATCTCTCTAAAGATCTTGAAGCTATTGCACCTTGGAGAGGAACCCTAGTTCTTGAGCCTTGAGAGAAGAAGGGAGAAGAGGAACTTTACGGTGGTTGTGAGAAGAGTGAGGGGTTAGACTAGGAAAACTCCTTTAATTCGTCACAAAATAAGCCTAAAATGATCTATTTTAAGAGTTAGAAGCATAGAAAATTACAAAAATACCCCTGGAAAAAAGTTCTAAAAAATCTGTCTGGTGCTAGGGGTCGTACCATGACTCGTGGTGGCTTCCTACGGGTCGTGGTATGCCATTTGTGGCTTCTGGGAGGCTTTAAAAGATTGCTGAAACCCCTGGTATGAGTTTCTGGTACAGTCGTACCTTGATACCACGAGTCATACCAAGACTCGTGGTAACAGGGCAGGTCATGTCCGCCAAACCTAATAGTGCTTTACTAAACTCGCCATAACTTATTACTTCGAACTCCGATTGATGTAAGGTTGAATGCATTGGAAAGAAGACTCAAAGAGATTTAATTTGATATGTTGGATCACTCAAAAAAATTCGTATAGTTGTAGTTATGATCGTTTAAAGTTGTCCCTTATAAGAACTTTCATGAAAAACCCAATCGGTAGGAAGACTCTCAACTCGACTTCATGCTAGAGGTTCCCTATAACCTTAAATTGAATCCAATGCAATTATTACACCTAAGAATTGAATTTAACAACTTGATTCCTTAAATTCATAAGGTTCAGGTCTATCCACCTACCTAAAACAGTTCCAAACTAAGTCGAAAGTCCAAGGTGTACGACATCTCAACTCAAGAATGAAATTATGATTCGTACCATAATATTACAACTCGTACTAGGTCTTTGTAGCTACTGATCTTTACGTTCAATTTCTCTAAACCTCCTACCTGTGATCATTCACTACGACTTGTACCAGTTTGATACAAATCATAGGATCTAATCGTGGTTTCCTTGCCTCTTCCTGCCAAACTCACTGAATCATACCACGAAACTAGGTACGAATCATATTGACTTGATACGAGTATTGAGAGCTTGCCATGAATTCTAAATTAGATTTTGCAGAGCTCTTTGGAACACACTACGAGTCCTTAGTACGACTCGTACAATCCTTCTATAAGTCGTACTAAGGCTCGTCCTGAGGACATTTTTTTCCAATTTTCTCTGTATGATGAACTTTAACTCCAGGGTTTAGTCATAGGGATTTTTTGGGTGTTACAATCCTCCTTGGGATCATTCATCCTCAAATGAAGGATAAAACTAGGAAAGGAGTTGAAATTCCCAAACTGAGACTGGGAACTTATTTCTGGAGGAGTAACTGACTCCAAACTGATTTAACTGCACTAATAGAGCTGGTGAAACTAGAATATACACCGAGGATCTAAATAGAGCTGATGAGTACAGAACTGAATAGAATACTGAGAAAGGAGTTAATACCTGGTACAGGATCTTAACTAGGAGGGAATAAGTGAGGGTATCTGGCCATCATGTCTGCTTCTGCTTCCCATGTGGATCCCTCAACCAACTAATTTCTCCATAAAACTTTTACCGAAGTGATTTTTTTATTTCTCAACTTACGAACCTGACGGTTAAGGATCTGAACTAGAACCTCTTCATAAGAGAGACTGTCTTTTATCTGCACACTATCCAGTGGAACCACTGAAGTTGGATCTCCAATGCACTCTTCAGTAGTGACACATGGAAGACTAGGTGCAGGTCGCAAATTCTGAAGGTAGTTCTAACTCATAGGCCATATTGCCAATACAACTTAGAATACTGTAGGATCCTATATACCCGGGACTGAGTTTGCATTTCTTTCCAAATCTCATCACCCCTTTCATGGGAGAAACTTTTAGATAGACCTAGTCATCAACTGCAACCTCCAATTCTCTTTTCCTCACATCGGCATAAGATTTCTTATGGCTTTGAGCTGTTTTCAATCTTTCTCGGATAAGATGTACTTTTTACATTTCCTCGTGAACTGAGGCTAGCCCTATCAAGGTAGCTTCACCAACCTCAAACCAACCTATAGGAGATTTACACCTCCTACCATCTAATGCTTCAAATGGGGCCATCTGAATACTAGAGTGGTAGTTATTGTTGCACGCGAACTCGATGAGAGGAAAGTGATAAACCCAACTTCCTTTGAAATCAATCACGCACGCCCTCAACATATCTTCTAGGGTCTGAATAGTACGCTCAACTTGTCCATCCATCTACGGGTGAAAGGCTGTGCTGAGCTTGACTGGGGTACCTAGTCCTTTCTAGAAAGACTTCTAAAAGTGAGAGGTGAATTGGGTACCTCTGTCTGAAATGATGGATAAGGGCACCACATGAAGTCTGACTAACTCCCGGATATAAAGTCTAGCATAGTCCTTAGCTAAATCTATCATTTTGATTGGGAGTAAGTGTGCTGACTTAGTCATCCGGTCTACTATCACCCAGATTGAATCATGTTGCCGATGAGTCCAAGGTAGACCCGTAATGAAGTCCATGTTTAATTCTTCCCACTTCCATGTGGTATGCTGATACACTGAGTCATGCCTCCTGGTCTCTGGTGTTCCACTTTAACTTCCTGGAAGTTTGGGCACTTGGCTACAAATTAAGCAATATCTCTTTTCATGTCGTTCCACTTGTAGATATCCCGTAAATCGTGGTATATTTTGGTAGAACCCAAATGGATGAAATATCTAGAACTGTGTGCTTCAGCCAGTAACTGCTATCTTAACTCACCAACGTCTGGTACACACAATCTGCCTGGTAACAGAGTACACCATCTCCCCCTTTGGAGAAAGCCTTAGCCTCTTTCCTGAGAACCACTTCTTGAAGTTTAAGTAGAATGGGATCTTCATCCTGTCTGAAATTAACTTCAACTACCAAGGATGAATCAGACCCAGTTTGCATCACCACACCACCTTCGGTTGAATCCACCAATTGCACCCCTAACCGGGGTAGTCTATGAACATTCTTCACGAACTCCTTTTTTCCTTCCTAATTGTGAGCCACACTCCCCATATACCTTCTACTTAGGGCGTCAGCCACCATATTGGCTTTTCCCGGATGATACAACACGCTCATGTCATAGTCCTTTAGTAGCTCCAACCACCTTCTCTATTGTAGCTATAGACGTTAGTGGAGAATGTCTTCTCATAGTCAGTCGGGACCTAGATGTTAGTGGAGAATGTTATCTCGTAGTCAATCGGGGACTCACATCCCTAGGCGTTAGTGGAGAATGTTATCTCTTATTTAGTCGGGACTCACATCCCTAGTCGGTTAAGTATTTTATTTTCCCTGTGTTGTTTGGGACTAACATCCCTAGCCAGTCAGTGACTTTCTATATCATAGCTATCTCTCTCCCTTTGACAGTCCATGATTGTCTTTAGCTTGGAATTTTCCCTTGGATACTCAGGGACACTCCCTTCGACCGTCAGGGACTCCCCCTTAGACGGGCAGGGACCCTCTTGATATCAGTCATAACATCATACCTTGTATTATTCCCGATTGTTACTTTTGCACATCAGTAGTTACTATAATAACATGTCTTTATAATGTTGTTATGTTAATTGAATATGTGAATCTCATTTAAGATTGTCGTATCTTATTTCAATTACGTTGCTATTAAAAATTTTCACCTTGTTTCCTTTTGGTATACTTTATGAGTTAGTTTATTTATGCTTCCTGCATACTCAGTATATTCCAAGTACTGACCACACGCCTCTTGTGATATATCATTTCATGATATAGATTCAGGTCTCCAAGTTCAGCCACGTGGCTAGATACGCTCCATCCTCTCCCAGTTGCTAGTGGTGAGTCCTCATCTTCCGAGGATGTGGTTTATGTTCTTATTTTATTATGTTTTAGTTTTTAGGCTTTGGGAGTTAGCTGGGGGCTTGTCCCAGCAACTCATCAGTTTAGTAGAAGGCTTTCAGACTTGTCTAGACAGCTTTAGCTATGTATCTAAGCGTTATTAAATTTTCTTTATGTTTCATATTAGATTCTTGTTATTTTCGTCCACTCATTTATGTTGTCAGTCACATCGGATGTTAAGTGTATGCTATGATTATGCCATGGGTCGACTTAGAGCCTTTCGGGGTTCCTTGTCCCGTGTCTACGATCTGGGTCTAACTTCGGGTCGTGACACCCGTACAGTGGAATATCGTTGTCCGGGTGAGTCAGTGTTGGAGTGGAAGGGTAGTTCAAAGGTACCAACAGGTCATTTTATTTCCTATCTAAAGGTTGCATATACCACCTAGTTAGGGTTAAGGATGTGGAGTCCGAGATCCCGACTATTCAGTCAGTTCTGGTGGTGTTCGAATATTCGAAGGTGTTTCCTGATGATTTGCCCAGTGTTCCTACGGAGAGGGAAATTGATTTCGGTATTGATCTATTACCCAATGCATAGCCTATCTCTATTCTGGTATTGAAGGATCAGTTAAAGCATTTTGTTGGATAAGGGCTTCATTAGACCAAGCCAGTGTCCATGGGGTGCACCAGTTCTATTTGTTCGAAAGAAGGATGGTTCCCTTCACATGTGTATTGCCTATCGACAGTTGAACAAGGTTACCATCAAGAACAGCTAACCCTTACCTAGGATCGATAATTTGTTTGACAAGCTTCAGGGTGCCAAGTGCTTCTCTAAGATTGATCTCAGGTTCGGGTATCACCAGCTCAGAGTTCGGGAGAGTGACATCCCAAAGACCGCTTTCAAGACTCAGTGCGGTCTCTACGAATTTGTTGTTATGTCTTTTGGACTAACTAATGCCCCTACAGCTTTTATGGATTTAATGAACAGGGTGTTCAAGGAATATCTGGATATGTTCGTGATCGTGTTCATCGATGACATTCTTATATACTCCCGGAGTGAGGAGGAGCATGCCACTCAATTGAGAATAGCGCTGTAAACCCTCAAGGATCGTCAGATATAGGAAAAGTTTAGCAAGTGTGAATTTTGGCTAAACTTGGTGGCATTTCTGGGTCATATGGTATCAAACGAAGGCATAAGGGTAGATTCCCAGAAGATGGAGGTGGTGAAGAATTGGCCCAGACCGGTGAATCCTTCAGAAATTCGGAGTTTCTTGGGTCTAGATGGCTACTATGAAGATTTGTTGTGGGCTTTTCATCAATTGCAGCCCCACTGACTAGGTTGACTTAGAATAAGGTGAAGTTCCAATGGTCAGATGCTTGTGAGAAAAGCTTTCAACAGTTGAAGACCCGACTCACTTCAGCACAAGTGTTGACTTTACCCGATGGCACTGATGGCTTTGTAGTGTATTGTGATGCTTCGAGAGTTGGAATGGGATGTGTGTTGATGCAGTGTGGGAAGGTAATAGAATATGCCTCGAGACATCTGAAAGTTCATGAAAAGAATTACCCGACCCATGATCTTGAGTTGCTCGCGGTGGTGTTTGCATTGAAGGTATGGCGACATTAATTGTATGGGGTCCACATGGATGTATTTACGGATCCCAAGATCTTGCAATATGTGTTCACACAGAAGGATCTAAATCATCGACAGAGGAGGTGGTTTGAGTTACTTAAGGACTATGACATTAGTGTCCTTTACCACCCGGGCAGGGCCAATGTGGTTGCGGATGCACTTAGTGGGCTCTCTATGGAGAGTGTGTCCCACATGGATGAGGGAATGAAGGAGTTGGTGAAGGATGTCCACCGACTTGCAAGACTGGGAGTTAGATTGATCGACTTGACTGATGGTGGCATTATTGTGCTGAATAGGTAAGAATCGTCCTTAGTGGTCGATGTAAAATTTAAGAAAAATGAGGATCTGACTTTGAGGAAGCTGAAGGAAGCAGTGCGGAGTCAATAGGTGGAGGTTTTCTCCTAAGGGGGAGATGGGGTGCTATGAAACCAGGGTCAACTATGTGTTTTGGACGTTGATAATTTGAGAGTTTGGATATTGCATGAAGCACATGGTACTAGATATTCTATCCACCCGGGATCCATGAAGATGTATCGGGACTTTTGAGAAATCTATTGGTTGGATGGTATGAAGAAGGATATTGCGTAGTTCGTAGAGAAATGTCCAAACTGTCAGCAAGTGAAAGTCAAGCATCAGAGGCCGGGAGGTGTACTTCAGGATATTAGCATTCCCACTTGGAAGTGAGAGGAAATACATATGGATTTTGTTACAGGCCTACCTCGTACTCGCTACACTATGACTCCATTTGGTTGGTGGTAGACAGGTTAACTAAGGCAGGACACTTCCTACTGGTCAAGACCATAGATTCAACAGATGATTATGCCAAGTTGTATATTCGGGAGTTGGTTTGACTTCATGGAGTTCCCTTGTTTATTATTTCACACCGAGGTACTCAATTACCTCTCAATTGTGGCGTTCTTTTCAAAAAGGACTTCGGACGCAAGTTAAGCTCAGTACAACCTTCCATTAACAAACAGATGGCCAGACAGAATGAACCATTCAGACCCTCGAGCATATGTTGAGGGCATGTGTTATGGATTTTAAAGGTAGTTGGGATGATCATTTTCCCTTAATCGAGTTCGCCTATAATAACAGTTATCACTCCAGTATCCAGATGGCACTGTTCGAGGCTCTTTATAGGAGAAGGTGTAGATCTCCCATCGGATGGTTTGAGGTTGGCGAGGCAGCTATGATAGGACCAGATTTTTTTCACGAGGTGTTGGTGAAGGTTTAGTTGATAAGGGACCGGTTAAAAACCGCTCAGAGTCGTCAGAAATCGTATGCTGATGTAAGGAGAAGGGATATGGAGTTTAATGTGGACGACTGGGTATTTCTAAAGGTATCTCCAATGAAGCGAGTCATGCAGTTCAGAAAGAAAGGGAAACTCAGTCCCAACTACGTTTGTCCTTACCAGGTTATGAGGAGAGTTGGTAAGGTGGCATATGAGTTGGACTTGCCTTCAAAATTAGCTTCAGTTCATCCCGTGTTTCATGTATCTCTCTTGAAAAAGTGCTTGGGTGATCAAGCTTTAGTAGTCCTAGTAGACGGCATTGGTGTAAAGGATAGCCTTAGCTATGAGGAAATTCTGGTGGAGATCTTGAATTGTCAGGTTCGAAGGCTGAGGAACAAAGAAGTAGCTTCAGTTAAAGTATTATGGAGGAATCAGCATGTTGAGGGATATACGTGGGAAGCCGAAGCAGATATGATAGCTAAATACCCTCATTTGTTCCCTACTGGCTAAGTTTTAGTTTGAGGTATCAGTTTTTCTGTAAACCTTTAATGAACTTTTCATGTTCAATTGATGTGTACAAGTTTGTTTTATGATATGGTATATGTATGTGATGTCTAAATTCAGTTCAGCTATGTAGTTCTTTCAGAGGTAGTCATTCCGTCAGTTTTCGGCTTAAATGACCGGTAATTGTATATGGTGATATTTTGTTTCTGATTTTTATGCATGTTTCTAACATTCGAGGATGAATGTTCCCAACAGGGAGATATTGTTATACCTCGGGAACCCAAGGATCAGAATTGGAAGTAAAAACGGAGAAAAAAATTAAAATTAGCACTAGGTCACAGAACGACCAGTGAGGTGGGTCCCACGGAGTGACCACGAGTCAGCATGGTTTGGCAAGGCCTGAATGAGGAGGCCACGGGCCTGACCACGGGTCTTGGTCAGACCTCACGACTCGTGAGGTCACCCGTGGTCTACCTTGGAGGTTTGGCAAGTTGGGATGGGTAGTGTAGGCCACGGAAGGTGACCACGAGTTGTGTTCTGACATCATGACTGGTTAACTCACCCGTGGGGTCCCCTTGGATATTTTGAACAGTGGACTCAATGGACCATGGCCACGAGCCGCACCCTGTGGAAATGACTCGTGAGGTCCCTCGTGGAGACTGGCGACCAAAAATTTCCTGCATTTTAATAAGGGTGTTTTCATAATTTCTAAGTTCCTAAGGCCTAAACTACGTCATTTTGGATATTTTTTTTGTGATACAAGATGAGTTAAGTCCTTTAAGCATGCCCATTCTCATGCAAAAGCTTAGAGAGATTTTTGGGAGATTCAAGGTCTTGTTCCCCAAATTTCCACCAATTTCTTTGTGGGTATTCAATGAACATCGAAATCAATCCCTTCCCAGGTATGTAGGATTTTATAATGGGTGAAATTCTTCCACACCCATGCCCAAATTTCGAATTTAATCATGAATTCTCCTATTCAACTCCATGGGGTTTTACTCAAAAGCATGAAAATGTGATTTCTCTTTATGGGTTTGATTTAATTGAGTTCTAATTATTGAATTATGAATGATTGACAGGTTTTACATTATTTTCTTTAATATTATGCTTTAATCTTTTAAATCGAAAATGCCCATTTGATGAAAGTTCATGAAAGTTATGATTTATGATGAATACTTTATATTTTGAGTTTATTGATGACGGAAAAGCATGAAATCAAGTTACCATGTTTATGAGCATATTTTAAAAGAATTGAATATCATGAAATATTAGGCAATGCCCACATGTTGAAGAATTATTTATGATTTATAAAGTGAATTACATGATTTATCGATTTATGATATTAGCCGATTAAAAGGGCCTATGATTCTTGTCTAAGCATTTTTTAAAGGGGATCAATGATGATAAATTTCATATTTTAGCCAATGAATCTTAATGCATGATGTTATTGATTTATGTATGAGCCTATATGCATGTTTTTGGGAGCTGTGTCTAGCACCGAGCAACCCGGCGTTCAAAGGACTACGCTGGTGTCTCATTACCACGTGCCACAATGGGTTTCTAATGATATATTGTATTGATAATGATCCCCTCAAATGTAATATCACGCCTAATGCACGACCCTCGCCTAGCAAGCCAGGTTCGGCTCTGCCCACTAGCGCGAGATAGTGGGGCATCATGAAAGGCTCTACCATGATTGTCAGTTATGATGAGTCCTCCTATTTTTTCGCATGATTTATGCATTGTTATGTTTATGTTGTTGTCTCAAGTTATTTTTTGATAAAGTTTAGTTATGATTATGAAAATGAATGATTATTAATGATTTGCAAGTCTTGAGCCTTATGTTTTATTATGAAAATTTTGATGTAAGCATGATGTCCTTCTCTTATATTATTTATGAGTTTTATTTACTCTAAAATGTCCATTTTACTTACCTTTAATACTCAGTACATTCCACGTACTGACCACATACTTTCTATGTTGTGTCGTTTTAATGATACAGGGTCCGGATCTCAGGCTCATCCTCACCCTTAGTCCATCTCAGCTTACGCTTTCAGCTTATTGGTGAGTCCTCATGTTCCGAGGGCCATTTGACAGATTTTCATGTTAATTATGTTTCAGTATTGGTCGGGTTAGTTGGTGATGTTGTCCCATCAACCCATCTTATGTATTAGAGACTTTCAGACAAGTATGTAGTGCTCAGTTATGTATATGTCTAGTAGTTCCTGATGTTATGCTATAATTACGTTTCCTCTATGTTTTTATGATTATCATTCCGCTTATTTGAACGACATTAGTTGTATGAATGTGCCATGGGTCGACTTGGGGTCTCTCGGGTCCCTTGTCCTATGTCTACGATTCGGGTGTACCTTCAGATCGTGACAATGGGCTTGCCCTTCATATAACTTGCCACTAATATAGAGTTGCTACACTAAAAAATCAATTAGGACTTGGAGGTCATAATGAAGGCTAGGGGTAAAGGTAGGATGACTTTTTAGTTCTAGTGACTAGGACCTCCCTAATGCCATTTTTGTGAACATTTTTGCGTACTCCATTTTTTATTGTGATTACCCCACCTTATCTCTCCTTGATCAACATCTTTAATTTTGTCTGAAGAGACACCCTTATACCTCTTTGGTTTTCACCTTTTAGCCTCTTTTAAGCAAGAGGTAGCACCTTTCAACAATTCTTTTTCTTTTGAGGGTTAGAGGTTTTTTCAACCAACCAATTCATTCATTTCCTTACAATTTGGTGCTACCTCAAATTAGAGCTCACATATTTTTTTCATTTTCTTTTGCAAACCCCCAAACTTAGGCTTTTGCTTCATTTCTCCCTTTCTTTCCAAAATTTTGGGCATCAAGCCCCATTTTATATTTCTTTTCACGACTAGCACTAGGGAGGATGGGTGCCAAAAGATGGTTAACAAAAAGGTAATAGAGTTGTAATGTGGTTCTCAAGAAAAAGGTTTAAAGGCTCAACATTGGCTAGCAAAGATGGATGTTCAAGGAGATCATATAGGTGAAGCAGCTATCAAAAGAAAACCTTAAATCATGTTCTAGGTGCCACTACAACTAGGATTTCACCTTGAGTTAGAGTTCGGGAAAGTTCTAGACAACCATTCATGCATGAAAATGAAGCTAAAGTCATACCATACAAGGCATTACTGTTACACCCCGTAACATTTCCGACACATAGATGGCCTATTCGCGTGTTGGTTAAGAGTATTTGAAAGCCATACATGCTAGAAAAAGGCCCGGGAAAAGACCGGACGAGAAACCTG
>JACEIK010000206.1:545503-561906 GCA_018107945.1 Datura stramonium | reverse complement strand
CCGTTATATAGCCCTTTGTTTCCAAAAACCTGAGATAGAGCTAGCCAGGCACCAGATGTGCCTAGGCCCACCAGTTAGCAGTCCAGGTCCTACTAGGGCATCAGGTGCCAGTCATACCCCTCAGGGCGGGGCGTGACACTTGTAGCCACTCCTTATGATGCTAACTCACAATTGAAAAAATAATAATAGTAACCTAGTTGCTCAATCTAAATATGCACAAATTATTGGGAGTGATGAATTTAATAAATTTCACAAGGCTTGATATAGCCTATGATGTGTATAGAGAAAATATATATTCACAATCCCAATAAAGAGCATAGGTCTGCATTAAATAGACTAATGAAATATTTGAGAGGAACCATAAATTGCGGTAGTTTGTACAGTAGATTTTCTTCTGCTTTAAGGGTATTGTGATGCAAACTAATCTCTGATTCAGATGAGACAAAATTCACTAGTGGTTATGTGTTCACCTTAGGTGGTGGAGCAATATCGTGGAAATCATCTAAGCAGACGATCATTGCTAGATATACTATGGATCAGAGTTTGTAGCTCTGGAGCTAGCTAGTACTGAGGTTGAGTGGCTAAAAAATTTCTTAACCAATATCCCTAGAGTTGCCTCCTGTATCTATGCATTCTGATTGTCAAGCAGTAATTGCCATTGCAAAGAATAAATCTTATAATTGTAAGAGTAGATATATGAAATTGAGACATGAACAACGGTTAAGAGATGGAATAATTTACATTGATTATGTGAACTCTGAAATGAATTTGACCGATCCCTGACTAAACCTGTGGGGAAAAAAATTAATTTCAAATCTCAAAAGAGATGGGATTAAGGCCAATATGATTATTAATAAAGATGGTAACGCAACCTATGTGATTGGAGATCCCATGAAGCAGGTTCATATGGTAATGACAAGTCGATATTGACTCTGCGCACTAAAAGAGTGTTTTTGAATTGCTACTAATTGTGAGGATGAGTTATTAATTCTTAATGAATTTATAGTCCTAAGGATGGTGTATTAAAAACAGTATACACTTGATTAATTTACCTATATGAAAAGTAGAGTGAGACCGCTCCTATGAGATTTTGGCCTAGTCTCTAGAGCTCTCAGTATAACCAGACACGCGCATGATCTATTGGCACAAAACTGTGTTGAACAGCAAAATTACGGAGGTTGAAATATGAGTGATAAAGACTCTAATTTACAATAAGAATTATTGATTCATAGAAATATTATATTTCACCAGTAATTCTGTAAGTTAAATTCTATCGATCTAAATTTGATTCACAGTCTTAACGACACCAAATTTACTGCATTTTGACCATGCAAATCCAACAAGTTTATTCTTCTATTCGTTACTTTTATTTCTAAAAATCTTTTGAAATATACGGAGGATTGTTGACAGTTTTTTTAATATTTCAAGAAATTTTTTAAAAGTGGGTCATGAGCAAAGATGACAAGTAATATATAGCTGGCAATTACTTGACACCTAGTAGACTATTTGTCATTTTTTGAGCTCTACTTTCCGCCTATAAATAGGCACATTTTTAGCTTAAGAGACATCAGATTTTTTTCTCTTTTCTTTCCCACGCCATCCGTTCTTTCTCATCTAATTTGCTATCCTTCTTATCTTTTCATTGTATTTTTGTTGCATTTAATTTTCTCTTTCTAAAATCTGCTGGTATTATTTAATTTTGTTGATTTTTGTATTCTCTAATTAATTAAAAAAGATTTATTTAATTCTGAAAAAATATTTCACACTGTTGAAATAATTTCTTAGGACAGTACCCAACACGACTCAAATATGTATATGTGTGTGTATGTATATATATTACTTATTATAACAGCCATTACTAATATTTTATTTAATTGTTAGTATTATTATTTTTCTAATAAATAATATCTATATAGTTTATATTTTATATTCTCCAAAATTTGTAACTATCTCTATTTGTCTCTTACATAGAACTCTTGTGCTTGTCTCCATATTAGTTTATTTATTTAATTTTTGACTTGACACAAAAATTTAAAAATACAAAAAAAACCAAAAAAGATATTCTTTTTTAAAATTAAATTAAAAATATGTAAATATGTAAAATGTATCACAATTTTTAAAATTTTATAATCTTAAAATAAAAATATTTTTAATTTTATAAATTATATGTCATAATTTGAAAAATTGAATCTTTTAAAAGTTTTTTTTGAAATAAAATAAAATAAATTGAATCGTAAGAAATAATATTTTGAAAGTATACTGATGCAGAAATCTATCTATCTATCTCTCTATATGTGTGTGTGTGTGTGTGTGTGTATGTGGAAAGGTAAAGTGAAAAGTTAGATTACAATTTTACCCCTTTCACTAAATAAATTTAATCAAATACATAATTAAATATTAATATTTTTATTATATCATATCATATTTATATATTCTTGTATAAGTGAGAAGCTAAATGAGAGATTAAATTAAGTAAGTAAATAATAATAACAAATAATAATTCAAACAACAATTAAAATAATAATATAATTAATAATAATAATCAATATAAGAAAGTTGGAAACAAAAATAAGGTCAAAATTAACTTCAATATCTATCAAATACAAAATGATATTTTTGCCTTCAATAAAATATTATTTTAATATTTTAATACGAAATAAATGTATAATCAAATAAAAATTAACAAAAGGTAGAAAAATAAAAACAGTACATTGAACCTTTTGGTTTATTGAGAAAAATATATTCAGTTTAAGAAAAATTTATTTAGTTGAAGAAAAATATATTAACAATTTAAAACAATTTATTTAGTTGGAGTAATTAACTTAATGGCTTTGTCAACCTTTATTACATTCAATTGCAACCTTCAAATTGTAAAGAGTGAATAATTTATTATTCAAATAAAATGGCAATATTATCTCATAAATAGTAAAAAAACTAACAGATATATCCTTTCAAAATTTAAATTAAGAGGTAATAAAAAAAATAAAAAGAACACAAATAGAAAAAATTATTGAAGAGGAAGAAACCAGGTTGCATTTTTCTTAATAAATATGACATAATTTTTTTAAAATTAAAATCAGTTTTTATCTTTTCTTTAATATTTTTTATTATATATGATCGATCTGCCATTTTCGAGTTAAAAGGAATAAATCACAACATCTAAGACACTAAAGGTTCTTTCGTTTCATATTTATTTTATGTATATATTTTTGTTATTTTATTTGTTATAGCTATTATTAACACAAAAGGTTTTTTTTATTTGTATAGTATTTGATATTTCTTTCAAGTTTCATTCTTTGTCAAATTTTATACTATCAATTTCAGTCTTGTAATTTGAAGCAGTTGTCGATTTGTTAACGATACTATTGGTTATTTAATAGTCGATGTTGTTGATATCTGTTCCAAGTTTCAATTATTTTATTAGTTTTCATGTTATTTGATTTGTTGCTTTGAATTTTGCTTCTAAGAGGATTTTCATGAGTGTTGGTTAATTTTTGTGTGGTTATGTTAGTATGTTATGCTTTTGAATAATTTTCTAAAGTCTAATTTACATTTTTATGCAAATTTATTTGTTCATTTTAGATTTTGCAATTGTCAAAAGTTTAAAATTGCGCCTACATTTGTATCGGTTTCTTCTATTCACGAGTTCCTTTGAATTTCTTAGATTATGAATAAATTTATTTAAAATTTTCTTTTCTTATTTTTTAAGATAAAATATAGAGATTTTAAAGTTTGAAGAAGGTGGTAGTGTACTAATTACAATTCTCCTCTGTGAGTATCAATGAGTTAGTATTTCTTTTCTTATATAAAAATTTTTTATTGAAAAGTAGAATCGCAATTCGTGATATCCGTGGTATTCTCAAATTAGTTATTAAATTCAACTATATGACCAATTTAAGTTGATAAAAGAATGTATGAATTTTTCAACTTTTAATGATAATCTCTGCTAAAATTGTATAATTATTTGTAGCAATGAATATTCAAAATCTATCTAATGAATTCAATATAAAATTTCAGATTCTTTGCTTGAAAGGTAAGAGCGATTGATGAGTGAGAACTTCACTTCAGACAGTGAAAGGATCTAAAAACAAAGGGCGGTTCATTTTAAGCAGAGTCTATATATGACTTTTGTACTTATTTTGAGCTATTATCAGGTTACTAACCAAGGGATAGAATTCATTTTCTTGAACTGTATTTTATTCTTTAATTTTGTTTTGTTACTTAAGCTTATTTAATTTAATAAAAATAAGTGATTATTGAAATTTGATATTAAATCTCGGCATTCATTGCGACACACGTGTATAGAGATATTATGTGTGTGCGGGTGTGTGTGTGTGTGTATGTGTGTGTGTGAGAGAGAGAGAGTGGGGGTGAGGGGGGTGGATATGTTGATGTATTGCTTCAAAGTCACCATTTTCATTTATCTTTTTTCATATTTTTTTTTAAAATTTTAATCTCTAAATATTTTTATTAATCCTTTCTCTTCACCTCATTTATTCTCATAATAATAAAATGAATATTCATTTCCAAATAATTAGCATTCACTACCTATTATTAATGGGTGTAACTCTTCTTTTTATTAGGTCATGATAACTCCACATTTTTTATCTTCCCTCTCATCATTCACCCACTTCTATATAATTACCCTTCCATTAGAAACCCCAAAAACTATGAGGAAATATGATCCTTATATATTATTTTTAGTATTAGTTTCTTTGTTAGTGGGGATGGTTTTGGTCAATCTATGATCAAGAACAAGTTCTTTTTTTTCAGATAATATTTTTAATGGTAGTACAATGAAGGGTGTGGAAGAAGTATCTTTTGAGTTAGGCTTATGAAAAAGATTGCATTGATATTCAGTATGACAAAAATGTATTAGTAGTTGGTTTTATTAAAAAAAAAGTATTCGACAATTTCATGTTAGTTGGAGAAATTTATTTGTGTCTGATTGATTTCGATTTATTTTTCAAGGTGAACAAAGTTTCACCTATTGGGTCCATAATGTGTGTCGGTGCAACAGCTGCAAAAGTACTCAGTTAGTATGTTTCAAGGGATTTTATTGTCTTTCGAAAGGTAATTACAACATAGATGTGTGTGTATTATACATTGAGTAAATTTATAGTCAAATTTTATTATATGAATATACTCAATCACCAGGCCAAGTCTTATGAGCGATTTAAAGTTATCAATTTTAAAAAAATAAAAATATTTGTATAAGAAAATTAATTAAAAAAAATAAGCGGTTTGGCATCTCATGTTTATATCTTTCAAGTGGTACATTAACCTCTTTTTTATTTTACATTTACGTTGATTTCTTATATTTTCTTATTTAAGTGTGATCGATTTTCTTTTCTTACTAATTAGTTTTATCAAAAAAAAATTATGTATGATATCATAGTCATGAAGATTTAGTAGAATAATAAAAAAAATGTTGATTAGTAAAAATTAACTTTTTACATATATAAAATATTTTATGATACTAATTGTTTAGTCGTATTTTAAATTGAAAGCATAAACAAAATTTTATGCGTAACATTTAAACAAAAAATAACGGAAACGACATTTAAACAAGAAGGCCATATGAGAGGACTTTACAGGATACATTTTTTACAAAATAAATATTAGACTAATAGACTTTATTGATAGGTTGTCTCTTTTCTCTATAATATGAACGTTTTCTTTTCTATATAAAAAATGAACACTAGCTTTATTTATAGTTTGTTCTTTAAATAGTTATGTGCAAAAAATAATACTATACAATTATTTGAATTTATTTTTCTTTTAATTTTCATATAGATACTTTTCTTATAAATTTGTTTCTAATTTATTTTTTCATGTATATCTTATATTTTACGGATACTTATTTTATTTTTAATATTAAGTTAATCTTAAAATTAATAAGTTCAAGTACCAATTCAAAATTCAAAAAACAAAAATAATATAATTTTTTACTTTAATCATTTAATGTGCGAATAAATTCACTAATATTTAATTAAATGAAAACATTGGTTAGTGGGTTACGCAAGTAGACAAGTGGTTATAAAGGATTCAACCTCCTGGCGGCACATTGACATTGGTTTAGGCAGCAGCACTCTCATATTAACTTGAAGTTTAACAATTTCAAATTAAATTTAGATATTCACATAGTTATTTAATTCGTAATTATATAGTTATATATATTTAATTTCTTTTTAATATATGGTATATATGATATTTATGAGGGCGATGAAGCTTCATCGGATGCTCGGAGATGATGAGAAGAAGAACATGTAAAAAAGAAATTCACTATATTATTCCAACTTCATTAAATATGTACATCTAGTGGTTTATATCATTAGCATGATTACTAAAAGTTAATCACTATCACTAACCTCTCTAACGATTACGTATGGCGACCTATCGGCTGCTGTTCCACTAACTTAATTAACAAAATTAGTTAGTGGCCAGTGTCATTATACGAGTCGGCTTGGGTTCCAACACCCTCCCCCTCCCCCTCAAGGCTGACGGGGAGAGCAGGTTGAATACTCCAGAAAGTTTAGGCAGTAAGAATTCATGTTAACCTTTACCAAGTCGTTTAGTCAAAATATCATTCTTGTAGATCGGTCTTAACCAATCCTTCTTGTATCTTCTCTCGACAAAGTGACAATCAACTTCTATATGCATTGTTCTTTCTTGATAGATGGGATTAGTACCAATTTGCAATGCGGCCTTGCTATCGGGAAAATAATCTTCACTTGGCAAGTCTGCTTTCGGTTCGAGTTCTTCAAACAATCAACTTGACCACACAGCCTCAGTAGTTGCTCTTGCCATGCTTTGTACTCGGCTTACCAGCTGGGCTTCTTGAAGATGGTGTGTTGTTTCTTGGAGCTTCCACGGGGAGATCAAAGGAATCTCCTATCTTGACAATGAAACTATTGATTGATCTTCTAGTAATTGGACATATGCCTAATTTGCATCACGGTGCAGCATCAAATCCTTTGACACTTGTGATGATAACAAGATGCCTAGGCGGTGTATTTTCGGAAACTTGACCACCGCTTGTGTTGTATCCATGCAGTTCTTTTTGGATATATGCATAGGCGGCCCAGATGTTGCACAATATATGAAATATCTAGTTTGGTCATCGTGAAATGGCAGCCTGCACATCAATTTTTGATAACCGAGTAGGATGAGGTAGTAACTTTCATCATCATGGCTGCTTTTAGATGTCCTTTATCAAACTCTACAATACTCGGCCTACGATTTAACTCCAAGGGTATGCGGCATATTTGGACCCTATGAGTCCAAGTTCCATATAGTAAGTCCATAGTAAACTTCCTTTGACAAAGTGAGATACCATGTTTGTTCCTTGCAATTCAAGACCAAGGAAGTACTTCATCTCCCGAGTCCTAGATCTTGTAATGAAGGTGCATAAGAACTTTTGCCTCCTGGATAGAAGTAGAAGAATCTATGATCAAAGATCATCTGCATAGACTAGGACAATGATGGTAGAATGTCTACTTAGTCTTCGTGGTAAACGAGCAATAATCATAATAGCTTCCAGTGAAACTGACGCAAGCGGAACTTGAGACAACTTTAGAGATTTCACTGCACAGGCACATTTGACCATAAAAGGGACTTGTGTAAATTTCAAACCAATATTAGCCTTCCTTGAACAAAGAGAAACCGGAAGGTGAATCATATACACATCTTCTTGAATCCTGTGAAGAAGGCATTGGAAACATCCATTTGATGGAAGATCGGCCTCACAATTCTTGTTTTAAAATTAACTGCTTTACCGGCAGAGGGCCTCCAGTTCTTAGAGGGTCCACTGGGGTGGGCAAACCTCACGGCTAGTTGCGGGTGTACTCATGGCCCTTTACCTACTAGCACATGATTATACAATATCCTTAGTTTATTGTGCTTTTATGTAAAGAAATGGATCTTGGGTCTAACTTCGGCCCCAAAACTTAGCTTGTGAGGAGGATTTCCTAAGTCTATATAAAGTCATTTGTCTCTTTTAACTACGCGATGTGAGATTTTTCATTAACGACACGTAGTCTTTGGACATCTAGTGCGTATGCAATTTTAATTGTTGATATATAATGAGGTTTTATTGAAGAACAAGAAAAAAGAATCAAAGGCTAAGCTGCAAAGTTACATAAGAGAATAGAAGACAATAATGCTACAATGGAAGGGTGCACATATATAGGCATAAGACTACCACCTAAAACCACTGGCGTCCTGGCAACGATTATATGTTTGCAAATATGAAATTTGCTTTATTCCCCCTCAAACTCATAATGCGACGGTAATAAGCATTGAGTTTTGTCTACAACTTAACTGGAGGCAGCGGCGAGCCTTCGTAAAAGGTCGGCCATCTGCAAAGGGCGATGGAACAAAAGGAAGCGATATGGTCCGTGGAGATGATGGCCAGTGAAGTGACAATCAATCTCAGTAACTTCGTCGCTCATGGAAAACGAGTTCTTTGCAATTTGCATACGCCTCTTGTTATCACGATGTAGAGTAGTAGGCGAGAAATGTGAACCCAATATACGCAAGAAGCCGAGCGTAACCAAACAATCTCACATGTAGTCACTTTGCCATAACACGATGCCGGCCTCCAGTGGAAGATCATACGGTGACCATTGTTCATTTATTTGGTATATTCCTATGCCCACCTGTGTAATGACCGTCATATACGGGTCCTCTAACTATAGCAAGACATTAAATAGAGGAGCTCTCCCCGATCCTGTCTTTTATTTTTCTAATCTCCCAATTTTGTGATTTATTATAGAAAATAAACTGAAAATCTTAATAAAAAGATGTTAGATTTTGATCTAAAATATTGTAAGTTATTATAAATATCAAATAATAGAATAATATTTTTTTATATACAATTGAGTAATGTATAAATAAGTATTAGACTGAATCGTCGATCTGAATGAATAATTTGTTAAGAATTATATACGTCTGACGTTTAAACATCTAAATAATGACCGTAAGAAAATCCACCGGTGAAATGCCTTGAATCACAATTGACTCATTTGAAAAAGAAAAGAAAAGAAACATTAGTAACTAGTAAATAAAAAGAAAAGGAAAATGGAAAAAGACAAGAGGCAGAAGTTTATGGGATTGTGCATTTCGACGCCAAAATAATGTCAAACGCACAAAAACAACACGGCTCTCATGTAATGTAAGGCATCCAAAAATCAAGAAATTGGTGGTTTGCTGAAAACCACCCTTCTCTTTCACCTTCCGCCACCACCCCGTGGCGGTAGGTGACCTCTTCTTCCCTCCATTTTCAGGCTCCGAATACCCACCATTGGCTCATCAGGTGAAACTTTATTTTTTAATCTTTCTTCATCACGTTGTCGTATTTCTGTACATATGTATGCGTCTTTCTATACCCTTTTGATGGAAGTAGCTTTTTTTTTTTCTCTTCTTTCCAGTTTTTGGCTGATTTCTCTCCTAAATCCTAGATTTCAGAAAATCTTATAGAAAATAAGAGCTTAAACAGATTTTAATCGACTCATTCAAGAAACCCAGTTGAAGTCTGGCGGTGAAGGTTAATTTACGACGTCATTGTTTGCAAGTTTAAATCTTTATCAATCTAAACCTCGTATAAGGACTTGTTGAATGCAATTCCCCGTAGTATAAACTGTTTTCATAAGCCGAAAAAGTAGTTTTTGCGCTTTTGGAACCTTGGTCAAACAAAAAAGTTGTTGTTTAAGATTGGTATAAGAGCGGTTTCCAAATTAGTGTAGTCAAGCACAAACTGATACACTCAAAAGGTACTTTTTAAAAAAAGCACTTTAAACAAAAATAGATTTCTGACGCTTGGCCAAATTCATTCTGCTCTTTGTCAGTTGACAAATTAAGGGTCTATAAAACTAGTGATTCTCTAAATATGACCTTCTGAAAAATGAAGTTAAAATGTTAATCAAGCTTTTTTTTGGGGGGGTTGAGGAAGTTAATCAGCTTTACTTGTCTAGAAGAAAAGAAAGAATCTCAATCATCATATAAAGAATCTTCACTTGTTGTATATAGTTGCTTGTATGATCTTTTTTGTCATATATTGGGATCATGAACCTATCTGCATCAGGAAAGTAGGCATGAGAGGCTTTAGTTGGTGAGAGCTGTTTTGTTGAGATATTTATGCTCCTCGAGTTGCTTTTGCAGGATTAAGGAGGGAAAACTTGGGGCCTAAAATGGAAACTAGATCAGAAAAATTTTCTGTGGACTTTCCTAGTAGGGCAATGACCATTTTTGCAAAAAGTTCTGCAGCACCAATTGAGAGAGTAAAACTTTTGTTGCAGAATCAGGGAGAATTAATGAAGAGGGGTCAACTTAAGAGACCTTATATGAGGTGGTGATTGCTCAGAATTTTGCGGGAGGAGGGTTTTTTGTCATTGTGGAGGGGAAACCAGGCCAATGTTATAAGATATTTCCCAACTCAGGTAGCGATTCCTCCTCACCCCTCTATTACTCCTTGTGATGTTAGGGACCGCTATCTCTATATTGCTTGACTTTCTATATCAGTTACTCACATACTGAACAATTTAGTCTTCATGTTTCACTTCCTCCTGAAAGACACCTAAATTTAGATTGATGAGGCCCAACTTATTCATTACAGCGTTTTACGACCTAATATGTTTGTAATGCTTTAGAGAGTTAGTATCTCACCTGTGTTTGTCAAACTAGTCAGTGCTCTGATATTCCGTCATAGCCACTGGGTTCTATACATGGTTTTGTTTTGGCGCCCAGCGATCTTGGAGATAAGCTCAAACACTTCTCTTTGCCTATTATTTTCCTTATCCACTATAAATTATCATAATCTTTTGCCTTGGACTTGGAGAGGTAATGATGATTACTCTAGCAAGTCATCCTACGTCATTTCTTGATTGGATTCACAATGTTCTCTGTATGATTCGGACCTTCTTGACCCTGAAACAAGGTCTTTCTGCTTCTATCATCAACTTTAGTGAAAAGCCTTCCAGTTTTTTTAGTAATGCTCGTTAGGATTATACTCTTATATCCATGTTACCTAAGACAACCAAATCTAGCAGTGTCTGCTACAAATGTACCAAAATAGCAATTTCAGATAACTTTACAAAGCAACCAATGGAGCCACCCACCACTCACTTCAATGATGTTTAATGGGAAATTACTCCTGCATGTTGGACCTGCTGGAGTCCACTTCTCTCTTATCGTATTAGATAACAAATCTAAATTATTTCTCTCTACCGTTTCATAATGTTGAACCTTCGGAAGAAAAGCTACAAGGGATGTGCAACTCCTTCACCCTTAGTGAATTCCCAGAAGCTTGACATTCCCACCGCCACTAAACCTGCTCCTTCGAGAATGGTTTTACCCCCTCCTCAATCTTATTCTGTTTCCTATCTGCTTGAGATGAGGCACACATGTTGAGAGGTGTGGAGACAACTAGTCCAACCACTTCTACTGGATATGGGTTCGAATTAGCCAAGGCACGCCCTAGAACCCAACACTAGAGGCTAAAAAAGCTAAACAACATAACAACAACTATGAATCAATCCAAGCTAGTCGGTTGGCTAAATTGAGAATAGTATGCGATAATTTCAATGATATTTTTGAGGATGGTAACATGTATGAATAATTCCAATGATATAAAAGTGCACAACTGGTTATAAAGCGATGCAATAAAGGGAAGTTTATAGAGAGCTTTTTGCATGTTTGTTAGATGTTATAGATAGAAGATATCTTGCATCAAGGGTGCGACTTGATGGTCAATGAAGTGGGTTGAGAGTCACGCTATCTTGTCTTGTGTGTTATATGTCATTTATTTCATTCTCATTATCAATTAGAACCAGGGTCTAGTTCCAAACCCCAATGGAGGAAAACGCTAGGTGATTTCTTCTCCATCTGTCCAAGTCTTGGTGGACAAAGTTCTTTTGAGATCCTTGTGTTGTTAGGAGTAGCGGTACCACCATGTGGAATTAGTTATGGTGTGCGCAAGCTGGTCCGGTTTACCACAATTGTCAAAAATATTGTTATAGAGATTGTGAATTTGCTACATGTTGTGTTGTTAGGAGGTAGCAGGTACCATGTGGAATTAGTTATGGTGTGCGCAAGCTGGTCCAGACACCACAATTATCAAAAATATTGTTATAGAGGTGTGAATTTGCTACATGTTTGAAAGTGGGCAAGGACAAAAACTATTAGACTAAAGGAGCCTTTTAGTTTTTTATTTTAGCTACATATCGGACTTGGATAGCTTTCCTGTTATCCTTTAAATAATTTCACCAGCTTATTATAGTTAACTGATGATGATGATTGCTTTAATAGTCAACTATCCTGAGAAAAGCTTATTGGATCGATTCAGTGCCCATTACCAATAATACGTCAGAGGTTCCCTCATACATGCAGTGTAAAGAAGTTTGTTGTAGTTACTTCTATATATATATGTTTGACTAATAGAGCGGAGAAGTTCCCTGATAATATTAAGGAAACTTGAGGGCTCCGTGCTAAGTGTTTTGATAGATGGTGAATAATTGTAGGAAAGCTCACTATCTTTCATTAGTTTGCATTGTGGTTGTTGCATGTATGTATTTTCTCGAGGAATATAAATATCCTTACATTTTAAAATGAAGAGAGAAATATAGATATTAGTATGGAACTAAAGTGAAGGAGGAGAATGCCAATATGCACAGGATGTGATGAGGTGAATGCCCACTTATTGGGGAGTTGGGCCATGAAACGTTTACTCCCTTGCTCTTTCAGGACAGTTAGAGTATGCCTTGCATTAATGTAAGTTTGAGCCTGGTGTCTGCCGTTGATATATTGGTGACTCCTATTCATTCAAACTTAGCACCTTTCTGGGCAGCCCTCCATAGACTCTCTCATCAGGTCCTCAAGCAGATATACTAAATATCACTAGATCCAATATATTCTTCTTATAGCCTATGAATGGAAAGGTACTGTTTACTGTTGTGTCGGATGTACTGTAGAAGAGGATGGTATGCCTATTACCTATTTAGATTTCTGCCTAGTAGATTGCTCAGACAACTTCTTTACAACAAAGAAGAAATCTATGATCTCTGCTGTTATAATTGTGCTGGGATGTGTTCGGTCAAGCTACATTTACCTCAAGCAATTAGGGTAGATATTGCCAAGCTTTGGTTGAAATAAGGCTGTTAATGCTGAAAGAGACTGCATATGTGGTGCACTCCATCTTTCATAAAGTCCTCGTACATCACTTAAATAGTCTCATGCATTCCTTTTTCCTTTTTCTTTCATCTGTTAGTGCTTTGCATCCGCAAAAAGATTGCCCTCTTCACATTCGCATCAAGTGCAAGACTGAATTATAGTACTCCCTCTGTTCCATTTTAATTGCTAGGATAAGATTTGAACGCCTATTAAGAAAAAATTAATAGGGATGGTAATTTGACTAATATAATCCTATTAATTTTTTAAAAACATACAATAATAATTCTTTTCACATTTTAGAATGACTTTAAATATTAAGGGTAGAATTGGAAAAAACATGGCCAAATATCTCTTGAATTTTGAAACTAGCAAGTATTTTGCAACAACTATTTTTAGTATACCTAGCAATTAAAATGGAACGGAGGGAGTATCAAATAATTGATGGAAATGTTTCTGTACATAAATGTTAATATTGTAAATTATAACTATATTCTCATATGTATTTTATTTTTTATCAGTAAATTCTCATAGATATTATTTTCAGTCTTTCAACTAATATTTGCGGAGCTTACATAATTGTTTCTTTCATAGGCATCCAACTTTGCTTTCAAAGGTTACTACAAAAACCTATTTGGATATTCAAAAGAGAGAGATGGATATATCAAGTGGTTTGCAGGCAACATGGCTTCCGGTAGTGCTGCTGGAGCAACCACTTCCATGTTCCTTTATCACTTGGACTATGCAAGGACTCGGCTGGCAATGGATGCTCAGGATTGTCCAGTTCATGGTAAACGCCAGTTTAAGGGGCTTGTAGATGTTTACAGTAAGACATTGTCAAGCGATGGAATTGTTGGCCTCTATCGGGGTTTTGGGGCCTCAATTATGGGAATAACCCTGTACCGAGGCATGTACTTTGGGATCTATGACTCCATGAAGCCAATTGTTTTAGTTGGACCCTTACAAGTAAGTTGGATTCCTAGGTTGCAGTTTTCTGATTGGAAATTTTTTCCTTCTCTTAGATGTAGTTGATGCAACATACTAAAACTCTAAACAGCTTGAGCCTGTAGTGTTACTTGAAACTTTACTTGCTCATTGTCCCTCCTACAAAGAGAGACAAAGGCAAAACAGATAAGGAGAAGGATCAAAAGTTGCTATTTACATTAGTTTATGCAGTATTTGTGGGGGAAGGGAGGGAAAATTTGTTACGGTGCTAATCTTCTTCAACAAGGGACATGCATATGACCAGTTAAATTATGGCTGCAGAAACTAATCTCAACATTCGTTTGTATACACACAGGACAATTTTCCTGCCAGTTTCATGTTGGGTTGGAGCATAACCACTTTCTCTGGGGTGTGTGCCTATCCATTTGACACAGTCCGCAGAAGAATGATGCTAACCTCAGGGCAAGAAACAAAGTATAGCAATTCCATGCATGCACTCCGTGAAATTATACGCGTTGAAGGTTTTGCTGCACTTTTTAGGGGAGTAAGTGCAAACATGCTTTACGGTGTGGCAGGGGCTGGAGTACTTGCAGGGTATGACAAATTACACCAAATTGTATATAGACCTGCTTACAGTTTTGAGTCTCAGAGAGCCTTCAACAAATAAGAGCTTAGCATGAGTATTGTATGTATACAACCCTATTTTTGATGCATATGGAGGGTGAGTTGTTAAGAGAAGCAAAGGTGTGCAAGAGCATTCATTTCACCAACAGTTGTGAACAAAAAAGAGAACTACATGCAGGGTGCTTGTGCACAAATGTTTTAGCTCCATGAATATGAAGTTCATCACTTGCGCTGCTGTGTTTTTCTGCTACTGTAGACTACTCGCTTAGATGCTGTGGACCATTTGAACAGAATAATGTACAGTGGCATACACGACTACACTGTGAAGGAGACTTGGTTGCATCAGACAATTGTCTCTCCCCTCTTAACTTTACTTTGAAGCTTGGCAAGAGTTCCCCTCTGCATATACAAGAAAAAAAACGCAGAAGAAATGAAACAAGGGCCTCCATCCTGTGGTTTCTGTACAGTCCATTCTAAACTTTGTTTTATTTCTTTCTCCTCCCCCCCGGCCCGACACCCAGTGGAATTAACCAATGATGATGTAGGAGTTTTATTTCTCTTGACAAATATGTTGAAAGTGCAAATAGTAGATCAATTCACCTGTATAAATGCATTAATTATCTTGGCATGATGTGATTGTTACTTGATGTTAATATCTTCACTTTCGTAATATTAGCTCCAGCTGAAGTTTGTTCATTCTTACTTAGTGGCTGCTTTTGTTCCTCTGGTCTTGCCATTAGGAGAGAGTACCAGATTGTCTACTTGAATTGTTTTCTCAACCGTATATTCTTGCTTTGCTTTTGGTTTTCTTTGTCATTGTTGTTGCTTCTTTCGTTTGTCTTTTCAAGCTTCTCATTCTGGTTTCCAATAGTCTGATCTTTGCGGCAGAAAACCACCTTTGGGGTAGGGGGATGTTGAAACTAGTACTTGATCGTGTCTACTATAAGTTAAACGATTACATCATAACCTGTTGTCTATAATTTATTGCTAGTTTTTCTATCATCTTTGCAGGTATGCATAATTGGGTCCAAGCAAGGGCTTTGCAGAAAAAACTTACCCATACTAAGTGTCTATTAATTTACAATATATATTACTTAACTACAATTGTTGATGAGAGATACATGTCATGTGTTTATTGGCATTGGTGTAAACACCAGAAGTGAATAAGTTTTTTCTCTAAGCGTTTTAAAGTTGTGACCCATCTGATACCTATGCATACCAATTCTTTTGAGCCAGGAAGAAGAGAAGGTATTCATGTTGAAATGACAACAGTTTCTTTAGAGTTCCTTGACCATATCCTTAGCATGCGCCACATTATCGATCTTTTCCTCTGTCCTAACACCAGTAAAGACACCTTATGTTGCTTTCATTCTTCAACAATCACAGCTTCTTTCTCTTTTCCTTCTTTCATTACTATCTCCACTTGCACCTAATGAAAAATTAGCAGCAGTTTGAACTCTAAGGACTTCTTCTTTTTTGAAAAAGAAAATCACTGTGCCTTATAGATGTTGGGCTCAACCAACCCAAAGATCCCCTAGTACATCCATTTTGGGCCGATCTTTCACTTTCGGGCAGGTTACATAAATACAGCTTATTAAAATTATAATTACAAAAGTTATAACTATTTTCTTAATTACATAATATACAATATATATATTATACATAATTAA
>JACEIK010000206.1:499562-522313 GCA_018107945.1 Datura stramonium | reverse complement strand
ATATATTTACAATATATCACAATACTTTTAAAGATTTATAAAAAATAGTAAAATAATTACATAAATAACTTTTTTACCGTGTTGTTACCATGTATCAATATTTTGACTTTCTCTCTCCAATCTCACTACCCTAATATTTCTCAATTCCAATGACCGACTTTCCATCTTACTAGATTTTCTAATTTTTCCTCCGTTATACCCTCACACGTTCTTATCAGTTTTTTCTCTCCCAAGATTTTAAAATCTTTCGTGATTTTTCTGTAAGTTTTTTACAGTTTAGGATGTGTATTTCAGTTATCTTAATTCAAATTTCAGTACTCTTTCAGTCATGATGATCTGATGCAGAGAATTACAGATCTATAGAAAAAGCAAAAAAAGGATTCAAACTTTTTGGTGAAGAAGATGCAGAGAATTGAGATCCGGTGAAGATAATAACTGGGTATCAAGGAGGTCATCTCAAATCTTAGAGACACACCGAAATCACGTCGGTAGTAGATCTGATGGATAAAATTGCAAAGCTTCAAAGGGTGTAGGTCATTGGTAAAGAACCATGAATTTTCAAGGAAGAAAGAAGAGAGGAAGATGATCAGAGCCACTGAATTTTAGAGTTAATACAGTATGTACCAGTTATTATCAAACTGATACATACTGATACAGACTATCTTCATCTTTTATTTTGATTTCAAGATGTTTTTGATAAATACCGTATCAATTAGGTATATCATGTACGAGAATGATTCTTCGATAATAGAATGATAAAGTCAAATCTTCAGCTTGTATCATAATTATCATAATTTGTGATACATGTTTTGTTTTCATATTAACAATACAATATTAAAATGTATCAATCTATAATAGACTGATAAAGAATGATGTAGACAATGTTCATCTTGTATCTGAGTTATCACATTCTATGATTTAGTCTCTTATCCTTTTTTTTTGGATACAACCAACAATTTGAATAATATTATTTTTCATATTAACGATACAATACTAAAATGTATTAATCGATAATAGACTAATAAAGAATAATATAGAATGTTCATCTTGTATCTGAATTATCACATTTTATGATACATACTTTGTTTTCATATTAATGATACAATATATTAAGTCAGATAAAACTATTTGGACTTTTTTTTTGACGACCGGAACATTGATACAACCAAGAAATTCAAAAAAAAATTCTAAATCTGCAACGATGATATGACAAATAAAATGAAAAACATCTCCAAAATATACGATTTCAGATCTATAAACCACGTTGATATGGATTTACTACCATCAAATATGCAGAATTTGTAGATAGTGTGATTCACTACCATTAAATACGCAGTTTCCATTTAAAAATAACAAATGACACAGATTAGGGAGAAATTTAAGGGTTTAAATTTTAGATACAATCATAATTATTGCGTTTAATTGTATAAAAATAAAAAAATATGATATTTATTGTAATTTCAGTTAATCATGTTATTTTTTATAATTATTTTAATAGTAAGTGCTACTTCTATGAGAATTTCTAAAAGAAATTTACATAAATGACGTATTTTCACCCAAATTAAGTTATTTTTATAACTAGTTTATGTACGTACCTCGCGCGTGTCCCTCATATTAATAAGAACAAATTTATAAAAATAGCATAAATAAGAATAAATTTATAAAAATAGCATAAATAATATTTAAAATATGTGCTTGTATAACAATATAAGAATTTAAAAAGAAAATTATGAATTTCAAATTGATAAATAATTATGTTTGAGAGTTTGATCCAATTAATCTAGTCGCTTCTTTTCTTCGGGGCTTTGTTCTAATATTTGTTTCCAATGAATAAAAATGCCATAGAAATGACTCCTTGATTGAAAAGTGAAAAATCATTCATTTTTTATATGAACACCAAATGCGTGCATTATGTGTATATATAAATATTAATATTTTCATATATTTCAAATTGAAGAATCTAATACATAAAATTTGGTTAATTTTAAAATCTTATAAATATTAGAAAAATAATTAAATAACTATTTTGTCATGTGTGAACGCTATTTTTAAAGGGGTGAAAAGCGAATAATATTTTGCTATGAGAGCTTACATTAAATATTTAATAATATAAAATTAAAAAAACAAAAAAAACATGTAATTTAATTAAAATTAAAAATTTTTTATATATATTTTTTAGATTTAGACCACAAATAAAGTTACGCCATAAATAGAAAACTTAATATGATAAAATAAGACGATGAACAATTAGAAATAATAATTTTAAATAATAATTGTGTAAAAATAGTAAATGACAATTTTGTCTATTACAATATCTTTTAATGAAGGGAAAAAAGTTCAATTAACATTTATAAGGTCCTTCACACTTTTAATATAGTATCGATATATAGTACTTAATTAATTGAAGCAACTTGGCGTGCAAGTTGTGTTTCTATATATTTTTTTCGATTATACAATTTTTTTTAAAATAAATGATTTTGATGTTATTTTGTTTTTGATTTTAAAATTACACTCTTTAATTTATCTTTCCGTATTAAAATATTGTGATGAATAATTAGTTAATTTAATAAATACTAGATTGATATATAAGCTAATGAGATAATTGATTTTAAAGTTTTAAATGTTAGGATTTTAATATAGTTCAAATAAGGAAAGATTTAAGAAGTAAAATTTTTAGCCGCCAAGATACTAAATATTAGAGTTTTACCTTACAAATTAGTAAAGAACTATAATAATTAAATCACAACTAATTGAGAAAAAATAGTAAATGAATATTTTATCCATTGTAGAATATTTTAATAAAGGGCAAGAAGTTCAATCAATATTATGTATATATTGAATATTAGATTAGTTGATGAAATCTAAAGAAATTACCAAATATAGTTCCATCTAAGATTGTATTACATCTTCAAATAAAATAAAATTGTTTAAAAAAATAACAGTAGAAAAGTGACTATTGCATTCCTGAACTATAGTGTTGTTATTGAATCCAATGTCAATCTTCTTATTTATTGATTCAAAATTAGGATTAACACTATTAATGTGTCTATTATGATGTAACATATCTTGTCTTTTTGTAGATATCTTTTTCACTTTTCAATATAATTGTCACGCCCCACCTTGGGAGACAGGACTGGCACCTAGTGCCATACTAGGCTCTGAACTGACCGACTACGCTTATGCACTTCGGTGCATGCCGTCTTCAAAACAAGAAACGACGTAGCCCATATCTCGACTGTAAACACAGCTCCTCCGCCGACAAGGCCGCATAGCTACTTGTAAAAAAGAAAACAGCCTAACCAACAACACGCGGTAAAGGAGATCCTATGCGGGCCGACAAGACCAACATGCTATCTATTTATATAATAATGAAAACAGAAAATTAGAACTATACTATAGCCGACAAGGCTGCTAACAAATAGCTAAACTAGGGTCCACGCGGCCATCACGCAAAAAAAAACATACATAGGCCCCACACAGCCAACAACAAAACTAATACTGAAAATTTGTAGCCCGCAGTTTTTCCATAAGAGTGGAATAATGGTCGGACAAAGGCCAGATCTACCCATAAACTGTGACAAAGAACAAACCTTCTAACTAACAACCCGAGGCAAAAGGAGCTAATCGTACCGCCGACTCAAATTCGATGAGTAGGAGGTCCCGAATCGCGTCTAACCTGTTACACCCCGTAAGATTCTTGACACGTAGGGGAGATGGCTTATTCGCATGTTGGTTAAGAGCGGAATACCATACATGCTAGGAAAAGTCCCTAGGAAAGACAGAATAGTTAGGCCCATCGAACTATCGCTGAAGGAGCCGGGGCAAGCCCCTCCGCGATGGCAACGTGTCACGGAGGGGAGGGCCTTCGCGTTGGCTCGTCCGTGCTCAAGTATATAAGCCTCCAAACTACGGTTTATTTCATTAAAATCTCACAATTTCTAGAAAACGCGAGGGAAATGTAGAGGGCGAGTTTTCTTATAATTCGTTTGGATACGCCGCGCCAAACGCGGTCCAAATTCGACTAACCCGATACCGAGGTATTTAGCAAGAGGGAGCATTCCTACGGATTTAGTTTCGTGAAATTCGGCCGGCAAATCGTCGTGATACCGAGCTAAGATAAGTGAAATTGCTCCAAATTAGTGTCAATATACTCCTAGCCCTAAAGTGAGTATTTCTCCTTCAACTTTCGAAATAGCAAGTTTTCGACTGCTTTTCGATAAGCCAAATTGGGCTATATATATATTTCAAAAAGTGATGTTTTCCTGCATTAGTGTATTTAGTTCTAATTGGATATGTATATGAATGCAGTTGGGAGAAATAGCTGAGGTGCATTGACCGAGCTTCGCCCTCGTTAGCTCTGAAAAGTCCAAGCAAAGGTATGTAAAGCTAATTCCTCGGCAAGTTAGTAATTCAGTACAGTAGATAGCGTGTCATATAGAAGAAAGGATTCAGAAATCAAGAATTGAGTCCCGTATGAGCTTAGCAAGCGTGTTTTCGAATTAGCAAGCATGTGTATAAAATTATCAATTTTAGAATACAAGTACAAAGCAACAACAGCGATAATATTCCGCATACGTATAGTCGACAAATGATACTTTTCGTATATTAGTGATAGCTGCATGGGCCGATATCGTCCCGTATATAGTATACTCAAGATTTAGAATCGTATAATACGTAAAAGAGATCGTAATGAAATCGAATACATATAGTATTTTCAGCTCAAACATGCTTGCTATATGTGATTATTGATTGTTGAGACTTGTTTCGTTATGAGGGCACCCTTGAGCGTCCTCGCCGCCCCCGGGCTGGTAAATCGTGTCGACCCACCGAGAGGGTGTGGTATACGCTACCCAAGGAGTGGCATGCCATCCGCAGGAGAACGACGGATGAAATCCTCTCATATCGTGCTGATCAAAGATAGCAAGACGCTTTACCCGGGCGCTTGCGCCTGTGTGGTCGTACTGGCGTGATAATGCACGCAGTTAGCGCTTGCGCTACGCTGGCGTACAGGAGTCCTCCCAGCTAGGACACGCTTATTATATACGAGGCCATAGCCCGAGCCTGGAGACCCTAGGGGCCGGTAGAGGTGCCTCGAGTTAGTAGATGAGTGGAGGACATATTTTGGATGGTTTTGACCCGCGTAGGGGTATTAGATTGTTTGTTGGTTGGCACTCCGAATTTAAGGGGGCCGGTATTGGTCCTTGCTTGTTATATATGTATATATATGTTATTTATTAGTTAATAGACAAGCAGATCGTCACGTCACAACAGTACGCTCCTCGCCTTATTCACAAAAGATGTAAAAGCCTGATACAGATTCTATCAATTCTTACACATCTAGATATTTCCTGCTATTCGTAGTTTCTAGTTATGTTGTTTATATTCGATGTCTGGCTTGCTTTGCATACTTCTACTGCTGGGTACCGACGCCCGCTTGGGGCGCCGTGTGATGACATTGCCCGTGTGTACTCATAGACGAGGAGCAGATCCTCGTGATTCCAGCCAGCTCATTGAGTCAGCTCATCCAGAGCTAGAGCATTAGAGGTCTATTTCTTTTATTTTACGTGGGCGCACGGGTGGTACGGGGCCCCGTCCCAACCATTTTATCGCACTCATAGAGGCTTGCATATTATATATATATATATATATATATATATATATCTCTGTGGTTATTGAGCCGGCCGTATGGGGTCGTGTATCCGTTTAGCTGTTTAGCGTTGTTGATTGTACTTGGCCGTGTGGGACCGTATTCAGATAGTAGTGGTGACCTTGTCTGGCCATGTAGATATTCAATATTCATTATATTGAGTTAGAGTAACTAGACAGCATGGTGACCTTGTCGGCCCGCATAGGTTTCCTTGAGTATGTCTCTGGTTAGCTGATGTTACAGACGTGTGGCTATAGGCCCAATGCGGTGTCGATGCATAAACTGCTATATAGCCCGTTGGTTCCAGGAATCTAAGATAGAGCCAGTCAGGCACCAGATGTGCTTAGGCCCACGAGTTTAGCAGTCCAGGTCCTACTAGGGCACCAGGCGCCAATCATACCTCGCAGCGGGGCGTAAACTTGGTATCGAGCAGGTCGTGTCCTGGTAGTTTGCAAGCCGTGCTAAGTAGAATCTAATCTATGGATGTGTTGTGCACCACATACTATAGGCAGGAGGGTCATGAAGGGCATGATAGATGGTTACTCTTTCTTCTCATTCAATGTGCTATGAGCGGCATGCCAAAAGATAGGGTTGAGTCCCTAAAACTTATCATATTCTCTATCTACAGATAGAAATGGCAGACAAATGCATACCCGCTGCTGTGTAGAAGGTTAGATACAAACACAGGAGAAGGCACCGAAGAGGATGCCTCGCTTCATTCAGAGTCAGCCCGATCTGAGCTTATATAGAGGCATCATCACAACCTCTCAGCAGTCCCCTTCACCAGGAGTCGCTTGGGCACGACACGCCCTCCGATAGCTCCTGTCCCTACACCATTAGACCAGGAATTTCTATGAATAGCAAAGGGTTATGTTGGCATAAATGATGGCCACTGGGCCGGGCCAGTGCCGCCAGAACAAAGGAGCCATCAGGTGGATCTGGCAGTTCGAGGGTCAGAGCATGGCATTGGGTCCCCACGCTTCACGTGGTCGTATCGTGCAGAGGGACCCCGTGATTTCCTAGATCGTATGCAGAATTTTCCGTGGTCATGCATGTGACCCCTCGCTGCACCGCCTGAGATGGCAAAATATTTCGGGTTATGAGACATAGCTGTACTATGGTACGAGAGTTGGGAAAGGTCTCGAGGGAGAGATGCTGGGCCCCTACGACCGGCCGAGCTTCTCGCAGGCCTTCCCGATCGTTACTTGCCAAGGGAGATCCTAAGCAGCCCTGATGGATCGCTCTACACTTGGAGCTGGGGGCGAGGAGCGCATGAGAATATGCTTTAAGCAGTTTGACTCCTTAAACCGCTATGCTCCAGCTTTTGTGGACACTATGTCGTCCAAAGTTCACAGGTTCATTATGGTCCGAACCTAGAATACATTGAGGCATGCATGACGGCTACATTACGGGAAGATATGGACATTGCCCGAGTGTAGGCCTTGCCCAGACTGAGGGCCTTAGACAATGTGGGCAACAGACAGTAGACAGACAAATCGAGCAATACCGCAGATAGATCGATGAAATACAGAGGGAGGTTCGAGAGAGGACCCAGTTCCTGTCGATTGTGGACTCCCCGACCCCCACCTCCACCACAAAGAATAGAGGGGTAGATTTGTTCGTCGAGGCAGTCAGGAGTCTGGTGGCAGTTCTCGAACGGCAGATTCACCGCAGTAGAGAAGGGTAGAGCAGAGTGCATTCACACCCCCACCCTAACCCAATTGCGCATTTCCACCTCATACCGGAGTTTGTAAATAAGGACTCCTCAAGATGTTATATATGCGGCGCAGGAACACTGGATGAGAGATTGTCCGCCAGGGGAAAGAGAGTCGAGATAGTCAGGACAGGGGGATCCACAGGGCCATGAGCTCCAAAGAATTTCTCGGCAGGCGCAGGCCCTGTGGTTCAGCAGGTAGAGCCGAGGTAGATCAGAGCTTCAGCCTGTGTGTACGGCTCAAGCCGCACCTTGCATTACCAGGAGACAGTGGGACTCGAGGCGTCTCCAAGTGATGTGGTAATGTGTATGATGAATATTTGTTCATGCCCCGCTATGTACGATTGATCGAGGGTCCACTTTGTCCTATGTCACCCCATTTGTGGCTCGACACCCGCCGGTGACTCTATTATAGCTTTAGTATCCACAATTCGTCGGTGACTCTATTATAGCTATGTGTATTTATCGAGGGTGTACAATAGAGGTTGCTGATCCTCGACTACAAAAGATCTGGTAGAGTTAGAATGATTGATTTCGATGCCATTATGGGTAGCGGTTAGTTCTGTGCTATGCCAACGTAGCATGTTGACCAAGACGGTCCTATTCCACTTTCCGTGTGGGAGGCGCGGCGAGAGTGGAAAGGCACAGCTACGCCAAAAGGTAGGTTTATTTCCTATCTTCAAAGTTTGTAAATTGATAGCTATGGATGTATTTACCACCTAGTCGTGTTCGGATAAATGCAGAGTCTCCGACACTCCAGTCTGCTTGTGCGAATGAATTCCCGATGTATTTCCGGATGAGCTTCCGTGGGAGGCAGTGAGATTGAAAGGCAAGACAAACCTACGCCAAAAGGTAGGTTTATTTCCTATCTTCAAAGTGAGGAAATTGATAGCTTAGGGGATGTATTTACCACCTAGTCGTGGTCTGTGGATGTTCGGTAGAGTCTCCGACACTCCAAAGCCTGTTTCGGTGGTGAATGAATTCCCGATGTATTTCCGTACGAGCTACCTGGTATTCCCTCGTAAAGGGAAATAGATTTTGCAATCGACTTGCTACTGTGCACTTCACCCATATCAATTCTCTCAGACGTATGGCTCCTGCAGAACTCGTAGAATTAAAGGAGCAGTTGAAGGATCTGTTAGATAAGGGCTTTATAAGGCCGAGTACATCGCCACCGTGGGGTGCGCCAGCCTATTTGTGAGAAAGAAGGGATGACTCGCCTCCGCATGTGTATAGATTATCTAACCGAATAAAGTTTAGAAAGAATAAGTATCCGTCTTAATAGATGATTTGTTTCATCAGTTACAGGGGGCCAGATAATTCTCCAAGATTGACTTGCGGTCCTGGAGAGTCATCAGTTCGGGTTCGTGAAAGAGACAATCCTAAAACGGCTCGTGACCCGATAGCGGGACACTTTGAATTTCTATTTATGTCCTTGGGTTGGACGAATGCCCCAACAATATTTATGGACCTGATGAACAACACCTTCAGACCATACCTGGACCTGTTCGTGATAGTGTTTATTGATGATATTCTCGTGTAGTTCTCCTCGAAGCGTAATTCATCGTGCTCATTTACTGACAAGGTCTGCATTCTTAGGAACCGCGCTATATGCTGGTTCTCCAAATGTGAATTCTGGCTGAGCTCAGTAGCCTTTTTGGGACATATTGTGTCGATGCTGGTATACATGATACTGTGAAGAAGAGACAAATAGTAACAAGCACCTTAGCCATAAATATATGAGGAGTTTGGCGCATTTGTAGCCGAACAACGGGAATTATCCAGAAATACACCACTAGCCGTTCGTGTAGCGGAAACAGGAGATGACAACATAGCGGTAATTCAGAACACCGCCGTGTCATCATTAGGCTGTGGAAGTAAAAGAACGGCAATATGAAGATCCCGACCGGGTCCAAATGCATACGTAATTCCGTAAAGCATGCTTTCAGATAACTGAGGATGAAGTGCTACGATGTAAAGGCCGCCTCTGTGTTCCAGATATTTTAGGGCTCCGCCAACAGATTATGAATGAGGTACATTACGCCCGCCATTCTCACCCAGCCGACGAAAATGTACCATGATACCAAGGAAAACTACTGGTGGCCAGGATGAAAAGAGAAATAACCGAAATTGTAGCCCAGTGTCATAATTGCCAACAAGTTAAAGCGGAACAGAATCCGTAGCGGTTAACTCGTGACATGACAGAATAACTTGCCATAGGAATTTTTCTTAACATACCTCGAATGCTGATTTCTCGATTTGACCGGCGAGGTTTAACCTGCAATCGGCGGTTCTTTCCAACTGCAACCTTTATGTTGAGAGAATAGGACTAATTTCAATACTAAATTCGTTGAATAACGATAACTTTTAATAATCATATCAACTATAATTCAACTTCGAATACCTCGGTCAAAAACCTGTAATTTTTCGAGAGTTCAGCAAGGGAGAAGTGCTTCCCTAATGCTTGTAATTGCGAGATTCAATTTGGAGTACTTTGATGACTTTTACCGAGGAGTTTCGATTTGCCGAGCGACCTCCGAGAAATAACTCGTAGTAATGCTTTCGTAGGCCTAGAACTCGTTACCCGGTTAATTTGCGATTGGACGGCGTTTGGTAGCGTAATCGGATGAAAACCGACGAAACTTGTGTGCTCTTTCTATTTTGATCGTGGGTTTTTTAATGAATGATTTAAATGAAGGAAGGGGCTTATATATAACTAAGGGCTGGTGGCGGGGCACCCCGCTACCGCTGCTGGGTAATCACAATGGCATCACCGCTGTGGCGTTGCACAGCCGGCTGGCGCTCGCAGACTGGCCCCTGGCAGCCTAGCATCGCCCGACCCTGCTTTCGAGTCTCTTCATGTTTCGAGCTCGTCTTACCTGTGAAATCCACGCTACACCTACTAAGCGATAACATTTACTGGGTGTAACATCCTCCCCCATTAGGAACACTCGTCCTCAAATGTCATCTTTAGGCTTACATGAGTTAACTCTTTTAACCAATATTTAGAAATATTTTGACAGAGTCTCCTCTCGTAATTTTACTATCCGAAAATCTAAACAGAAAAGTCCAACATAGGCGTCCCCCACAGACGCTATAAACAACTATTTCACAACCAAGAGGTAGCTAACTAAGCAGTACTGATAACATGAGCAGTAAAATAACAACTTGATAACAACATCACCTTAATTGCATAACCTGAATCAATCCTAGAACAAGTGAGGATATCTAGACCTCATGTTATCCCTGCCTCCCGTGTTATCTCTCTTTATTCCTGTTCCTCCGTTATACTTTTACCAGAGGCTACATCTTTTGTCCTAACCTACGAACTTGCCGATCTAGTATGGCTACCGAACCTCTTTTGTAGGCTAACTCTCGGTAACTTGAATGTCCTCAACTAGCACAACTCGTGATCTGTCCCCTATACACTTCTGCAACATTGACACGTGAAAGACTGTGTGGATAAATTCTAGCTCTGGAGGCAATTCCAACTCATATGCCACTCGGCCTATCCTTCGGAGGATTCAATACGGCCCATCGAACCCCGGCTAAGCTTTCCTTCTTGCCAAATATCATCATGCCCTTCATCGGCGATACTTTAAAGAATACCCAATCATTTACATTAAATTTCAAGTCTCTACGCTGCACATCAGAATAGGACTTCTGCTTTAATTTGGGCTGTTAACAAGTGCTCTTTGATCAGTTTTACTTTCGACTGGTTAATCATATCAGGTCCAACCAACTCTAACTCCCTACCTCGAACTATCCGATGGGGGACTTACATTTCCGCCCATACAAGGCCTCATAAGGTGCCATTTGAATTGCAGAATGATAATTGTTGTTATATGCAAATTTGATAAGGGGTAGATGCTCGTCCCAACTTCTCTCGAAATCTAGCGCACATGCTAGTAACATATCCTCGAGCAATTGAATGGTGCGCTCTGCTTGTAGATCTGTCTGGGGATGAAAACTTGTACTCAGATTAACCTATGTCCCTAAGACTTTCTGGAAAAGACTGCCAGAACCTGGCTATAAATTAAAAGCTCCTCTGTCAGAAATAATAGATGTAGGGACACCATGAAGTCGGACTATCTCTTTAATATACAACTCGCCGTAGTCCTCATTTAAAAAGGTGGTCTTGACTGGCAAGAAATAAGTGGACTTTGTTAATCTGTTGACAATAACCCAAATAGAATCGAATCTACACCTGGTACGGGGTAATCCTGTCACAAATCCATTGATCGCCTCCCATTCCACATAGGCACCACTATCTCCCGTACAACTCGGTTTCTTATGTTCGGGACGTTACTTGCTAATAGTTGGGACATCAGGCTACAAATTCTCGCTACAATCTTTTCATTCCGCACTCACCCGCATATCTCCTTTATGTCATAATACATCTTTGTCGAACCTAGATAAAGAGAGTAACGAGTATAATGTACCTCTCGCCATGATTCTAACGGTCCCGCCACAATCGGACCCTAAATCTCAAGACCCCGTCTTTTTGTCAATTTGAATGTTGATCTTATCTTCCCGAGCCACTGTGCTAGGATCCTCATACCGCCGCTCTTTTACCTCCACAACCAGGGATGATACTGCAGTATTCTGAATCACATCCCCATTATCCTCTTATTATACTATCCATAATGGCGAGCTGGCTAACCGGTGTAGTTCTGAGCCATTTGTTGTGGTCTCAAATGTGCCAAACTTCCCTAAACCGTGGCTATGCATCCGCTACAATATTGGCCTTCCCGGGTGATACAAAATACAGTCTTTAGCAATTCTAACCAACGACGCTGCCATAAGTTCAACTCCTTCTGTGTGAAGATGTACGGGAGGCTCTTATGATCAGTAAAATGTCAACGCACCCCATACGTAATGCCTCTAAATTTTCAAGGCATGAACTACCGCGCCTAACCTGTGTCGTGGGTGAATTGTTCTTTTCATGCTTTCTGAGCTGCCTCGAAGCATAAGCAATCACCTTACCGTGCTGCATCAGGACACATCCTAACCTAAACGCCCGAAGCGCCACAATATACTCGCATAACCCTCCGAACCTTCCTCTGCAAAGCTAACATTGGTGTCGACGTTAATATGTTCTTCAATTCCTGGAAACCTGCCTACAGTCCTCGGTCCGATGAAACTGGCTGCTTTAGACAATTTGATCAAGGGAGCCACAGGTAGAAAATCCTTCCACAACCTTCGTAATACCCATCAATTCCGTGAAACTCGTGAACTTTCGTTGGAGTTTGTAGGTCTGCACCATGTCTTTATCGCCTCAATATTTTATGAATCAACCTGAATACCAGCCTCTGATATAATATGGCCCAGAAAGGCCATGAAATTAGCCAAAACTCACATTTAGAAAATTGTGCATAATTGGCGATCTCTAAGAATTTTACACTGTCAGATGATCTTTATATTCGTCAATGGGAATACAAAGAGGATGTCGTCAATGAATACTATCTCAAACAGATCTAAATATGGCTCAAGATGTTGTTCATCGATGCATGAACATTGTTGGGGAATTTTTCAACTCCGTAGGACATGACTAGGAATTCCAAATGACCATACCTAGTCCTCAAGGTTGTTTGGATATCTTTCTCCCGACTCCGTACCCGATGATATCCCGACTTTAAGTCAATCTTGAGAAATGTTTCGCCCTTTGTAAATTGGTCAAACAAATTGTCTATCCCGGGAAGAGGGTATTTATTCCCCCACAGTAACCTTGCTCAACTACCGATAATCTATCACATGCAAAGGGAGCCATCTTTCTTTCTTTAAACAAAACTGACGTACCCCACAGTGACGTACTCACCCTTAATAAAGCCCTTATCTAACAAATCTTTCAGCTGTTCATTCAATTCTCTCAATTCAGCCGAGTCATTACGAAGGGATGGATATAGGCCGAGTACCGGGTAGCAAGTCGATGGAGAGATCGATTTCGGCTCTAGGGGGATACTAGGAAGTTCGTTTGGGAAACACGTTTGGAAACCACAACCACTGGAATGGTCTGTATAGTCGGGATTCTTCTGCATATCCTAATCCAATATGATAATATGAACCTACCTTGGGCGAGTTGCATTACCCTTCCACTCGCACTACCTCCCCCTGGCGCAACCGAACTATCGTGGTCCAACACTCTACATTGGCACATCATGGCAGTAGCCAATCCATTCCCATAATTGTATCAAAATCAATCATTTCTAGTCCACTAAATCTCGCTTAAAGTCCGGTGACCAACAACCTCTACCGTAAACCCCGTTAGATCCTTTTAGCTATAAGAGAATCACCAATAGGCGTAGACACTAAAAGGTTGGGCAAAGCAATTCTGGCGTTATACCGAACTTCCGAGCTACTAATTGTGTAACATAGGAAAAGGTAACCTGGGTCTATCAAAACATAAACTGAGTGAGAGAAAATGTCCAAGTATACCGCTATAACATCCTATTGATGACTCTAACTCCCACCCGGTAAAACATAAGTGTGATCTGGACCGCTGCCTGAACTAGATGCCCCTGACCTACCTCGGCCTCTGCCAGCTGAAACTGAGGGTCTGCGCCCTGCTGAAGGTGCTGGGGCATGTGACCCTGCTGAACATCTATCTTGTCGCATCGATCACCCCGACCTCTACCGGACAATCCCTCATCATGTGACCCTATTGTACACAAGTGTAACAAGAAGTAGAATTATACCTGCATTCCCCAAAATGACATCGACTGCAGATAACACAATGTGGCAAAGTAGGCCTGCTCTGATATGACCCCCTTTGTTGTTGAGAACTTGATGCCCATGAGCTCACTAGGTCCCGACTCGCCCCCATTGCCTCGATCCACCTCGTCACCCTCGCCGGTGGAGATGGGGGCCTGGGTGGCCTGCCCATATTCATGGTCTAGGTCCACCCTAAGATCCTGCCTACATGTCACTAGGTCTGGGCCCTATGGCACTCGTTTCTTAATTTATTCTCTCTATCTCTCGTTGTCGCCGCCGATCCCTCTAATATTCGAGCGAAAGCCCAATGCGGGCAATGTCTATGTCTCGCAGAGTAGTTGTAATACAAGTTTCCACATATTCTGGAAGCAGCCCCATAATAAACCGATGTACTCTAGCTGGCATAATGTCTACAAAAGCTAGAGCATATCTGGCCAAGGAATCATATCTAATAGCATATTCTGACACTCATTGAACCTTGCTCCGTGTGCAAAAACTGATCTATCTAGGCCCGTCGAATTTCCCCGCGACAAGTAGTGATATAGGAAGGCCTTCTGAGAATCTAGACCAAGTTGGAGGGGGAGCGTCTCTGCCTTGGGACCTCTCCCAACTCTCGTACCATAACACTGTTATATCCCATAATTGAAATATTGCTAACTCAACCACTCCGCGGACGTAGCATGCATCACTCGAAAATCATTGTAACTAGTCCGTAAAGTCCTAAGGTTCCTCTTCCCGGTCCATCCCTATAAACTGTGGGGGGACTCAGGGCAAGGACCTCTCGGACCCTCGAACTCCCAAGTCCTCTCGAAGACTCTCGATCATTGGTAGGTCGCACCGAGCGGCCATTATCTATGCTAACATATAGATTTGGCGCTCCTAACCTCCTGATCGGATGGTATATGTAGAGGAACTGCTAGAGGTGGTACCGATATATCCAAGGTTCAGGAAAGCGTAAAGTATAAAAGCGACAAGGTCCCGCGCGCTTCGCTAAAGCGTGAAGCGTGAAGCGAAGCGTCGCTTTCCATTGAAGTGAAACGTACTTTAATGAAAAAAAGACCAAAAATATAGAAATATATATTAGCAAAATGTTCAAATTAAAAGCCCAAAAATAGACATCGTAGGTAATACAATAAGACAAACAAAATCATAGCTATTAATGGTTCAACAACTATTTCTTGTCTGCCTAGTCTTCTACTTCTACAAGATTGTCAAAATCTTGTATTCCTCTCTTATCATTATATTGCTCTATCATCTTCTTCAACCCATCATCATCTTCATCAACTAGGCGTGTAGCTACTTCTTTTCCTTCCTATATAAGTTTGAACTTGAAGTACTAGCCTTAAACCATAACCTGCCTCAATAACTCCACTTGCTTCCAAGTAACAACATCCCAAGTGAACCAATCTCCTCAAAATTGCTTCATCTTCTCAGCATTCTCAACTCTAGTTAGCCATTCATTGGCATCATCAATATTGTCCAAGCAAATTGATCAATTTCATTGTTGCAATTTAGCGACGCTTTAATGTCCTATTGTATTTTGAACACCAAGTCATTGAGGCGCTTAAGGTTAGTCTATTCCTCTTCTTGTATGAATCTGCAAATAAATATTGACAAGTAATTAGTAATGAATTAAGACAATTGAGATATTTAGTTATCTCAAGCTACAAAATCTTTCCTCTAATTTCTTACATGTTCAAACACGCTCTAGTTTCTCTCGCACCCAGAAGAGCTACAAGTTAGACTTAAAACTTTGATGGCAACTTCTTGTAACTCTGGTGTTTCTGAACCATAAAAGCCTCCACCATTCACCATTAAAGTAGAATGACGATTTAATAACTAGCGTATATAAAGAAATAGCCTAAAAGTTAAAGTTATAATGAAATGTAGAAGCACATGTTCACCCTCGTGACTTCCCTCGTTCTTTGTCTAATAGTTGTTGGTATTCCATAAAGTCTATCAACACTTATAAATGCTAATCTGATCTGTTATTAAATCTTGCACATTTTCATCAACTACCAACTTACCGACGCATTTATGGAATCCCGCCCACACATCCTTACCTAATAAATCCATATCATTGTTATGATAGAAGAGTGAAGGGGTTCAAGATATTACCAGTTGCATGCTGTCGATGGAGTTGATCCATCCACCTTCTATCAATGTGATCTCAAAGACTCCTTTGCATATTTATATTTATCGGTAAATGCTTTTGAATAGCTCCTTTAGCCTTATCCATCGCCCATAAAGGTATACCATTGATGGTTTTTGCTCACCATCCACCAAATGAAGAACTTTAATCAAGGGACTACCAACTTTAAGAGCATAAACAACATTATTCCAAAAGGTATAAGAAAGCATTATGCGTGCAACTTCTTTTCCTACCACTTCTTTTGCAAATTTACCGTTGTTCCATTTTCCGAAATGAACAAAGCTTCTCAAATTGGCCTTTTGTGTGTGCATACTATGCAAGGTCAAGAAAGCAGTAGCAAATCTAGTCTTTCCAGGTTTTACTAAGTTTCTTTGTTTAGTGAATCTCTTCATCAAATTCAACAACAAAGGTCTTTGAATAATGTAAGAATGTGTTCTTAACCGCCCTGAAACTGTGAAGGGTCTTTCTTTAAAAATGTCTCCAAATATCAAATTCACACAATGAGCTGCACAAGGAGTCCAATATACGTGCGGGAACACTCCTTGCAATATATCACCCGCTTTAACATTTTCAACTGCATTATCTATAACAACCTGAACAACATTTTGTGCTCCAATGTCCTCTATTGTTTTTTTAGACAAGGAGAACATTTTGATGGCATAAGTAGACAAGTCACTCGCATCAATGGATTCAAGAAATAGGATTCCTTTTGGAGAGTTCACTAACACATTGATGATTATTTTTTCGGGTTCTTGTCATCTACCATTCATCATAATAGAACATCCGAACTTGTTCCATTCTATCCGATGATCCTCCACGCTTTTGGTCTTTCCACTTCTTTTTTATTTATATAGGTGACACTAACTTCATGATAAGTGAGGATTCATTGTAGGACCACATTGGTTTACACCTCTTACCAAAGGCTCCAAAAGTGTCATAATTAACACAATTAAAATGGAGCCCTACATCATACATCCACCATGAAAAGGCCGCAACTGCACATCCCTCAAAATGCCTTGGCGGTATCATGCAAGTTTCTTTATCATTTTTCCCTGCACCATCTCAAGACCTCTGTGGAAAGTGTACCCAAAGGACCTTTCGCATCGGTTGATCCACAACTTGAAGAAACCGATGAAATATACTCGTGGAATATTTTTGTGATTTTGAAGGAAATGACAAGTCAACAGCTTCACCTTCTTCCATTTCATCATCATCATCATCAAAATTAGTCACATTTGGTTGATGTAACATTTGACGTTTTAAATCTTTTTTCCTTCGACATATTTTTATTTCTTCCTCACATCCTCTAAACATTTTGTACAATTCATGAGACGTCCTTTATAAGTACCAAAGGGCTATGTTGCTTGTGATGAAAGATATCGCCTTTAGTTATCTTGTCAAAATACATATAACTGTTGTCCTATTGTCTCACTACTTTTCTCCCATATTTTCAAGCCGGGTCACCCATTTTAATAGCTTAGGATTAAAAATCTATCAATATTAGAGGCTTAGAGCAAGTAAAAGAGAAGAAGAAGAAGAAGAAGAAATTGGCAGCAGCAAAGCAGAGCAGAAAAGAGAAGAAGAAGAAGAAGAAGAAACTGGCAGCAGCAAAGTAGAGCAGAAAAGAGAAGAAACAGAAAAAAATGGCAAATGAGCAAAGGTAGCAGAAAAAGAGAAGAAGAAGAAGAAACTGCAAAGCAGAAAGCAGAAACAAAGTAGGAAGAAGAAGAAGAAAACCTGGGTCTTAGCAAAAAGTAAGAATGAGAAGAAGAAGAAAAAACTGGCTGCAGCAAGCAGAGCAGAAAAGAGAAGAAGAGAAAAACTAGCAAGAAAAGAAAGCAAAGCAGAAAAGAGAAGAAGAAGAAAAAATTCCCGTAAAGTAAAACAGAAAGTAAAGTAGGAAGAAGAAGAAGGAAAAACCTGGCATAGCAAGAGCAGAAAAGAGAAGAAGAAGACAGAAAGAAGAAGAACAGAAACTGGCAGTAGCAAAGCAGAAAGAAGGAAGACAAGAAGAAGAAGAAAGGAGAAGAAGAAGAAAAAGAAAAAAAAATTAATGCACTGACTCAACGTGAAGGCCGATGAAGAAAGTAGAAGCAAACGATGTAAAAACTCTACAAAGTCTTCAATTTGAAATGTCCAGGAGAAAATGTTTTAAAAAATTTAAAATAGGACATTAAAAGCCCAGAAAATAAAAGCGACCGCTTCGGATCGCTTCACGCTTCCACCATAGAAGCGTAGCTTCTTCTACTCCGAGGTCGCTTCTACTCGGGTCAGCAATGATTTGTGTCGCTTCACGCTTAAAGTGACGGTTGTTGCGCTCCTGAACCCTGGATATATCTGCTGCCCTGAAGGACTACTGGCGTGGCGGAGATTGCTAAGGAGACCGAGATAAAGTCTCCCTATTACCCTCGTATCGGGCCGGCTCTAACTGGGGAAACCCCTCGCTAGTGCCCTCTCCTGCCGCAACATCCAATTTCTGATCGGTCGTAGTCTGTCGTGTGTCCGACATTCCTCTGTAAATAAGTAGAATAAAGTAATCTTAGGGACTCAACCCTATACAACATAGCACTACAAAGAATGCATCGAAGAAGAAAGAAGGGTAACCACACTATTATGCCTCGTAGTCTCCTGCCTATGGAATGTGGTGCACAACACAATCTATCGACAAGACTCTACTAGACGCGGCTTGCAGACTCCTAGGATACGACATGCTCGATACCAAGTTTGTCACGCCCCCACCTTGGGGAGGCATGACTGGGCACTGGGTGTCATACTTGTGACTTTGAACGAATTCCTGATCGGGCTTATGCACTTTTATGGTGCATGCCTGCTCTTTCAAATCAAGAAAAGGACGAACTATATCTCAACCGTAAACACAAATGCCCGCCGACAAGGCCGCATAGCTACTTGTAAAAAGTAACAGCTAACCAACAACACGTGGTAAAGGGGATCCTATGCGGGCCGACAAGACCAACATGTTGTCTATTTATATCATAATGAAAACAGATAATTAGAACTATACTATTGCCGACAAGGCTGCTAACAAATAGCCAAACTAGGCCCCACATGTCCAACACATAAAAACATACATAGCCCCACACCGCCAACAACAAACTAATACTCGAAATCTCTGTGAGTCTGTGAAGCCCTAAGAGTGGAATAAATGGTCGGACAGCCCCGATCTACCCTTAAACCGTACAACAAAAGAACAAACGTTTTAACTAACAACCCCAGAGAAAAGGAGCTGATCACCTGCTGGACTCGCCTGATGAGTAGGGAGGTCCTGAACTGGGCGCTCTAACCGTATCAATAGACAAGTAATGTAGCGCCCAAAGATGGGCGCCAATATAACATGTACCAAATATGTAAGGCAATAAATGAAAATGATCAATGATACCGATAATGAAACTGAAAACACCTGATAGGAGGGATAGAGATACAACCCTGACTAGCTTTACAACCTTACCGTATAACTAACAATAAGTAATGCAAACAAGAACCTTACCTCCGGCCCCCATAAGCTTCAAAGGTACAACCAACACACATCCGCCGGGCCTTCCCATGGTCTCATGGCAATACTCGCAAACTTTGCTGCGCAAACAGTCAAGAAACACCATAGCTGACCGCCGTCCCCCAATCACAACTGAACCCGCTCGACTCTTGTAGAATGCTTACGCCGGATGGGAATGCCCTTAGCAGCTTTGGCTCTTATATATCCGTAGTTGGGATTTGTCGCTTCTTCGTGGGTCGTAATAATCACTTCCGCAGTGGAAAGAACAAAAAATGCTCCAAGTCCTTGGCTGTTGGAACAGAATCCAACCACACTGAATGGATGGTACAAAGTCCTCCAACCTTTCATAATTGGAAGAAGCCTCACATCAGAGATTTGTATGGAAAATCCAACGAAGATCATCCACTCACACTGAGTTAACTGACACGCAGAGCCCGCCCAGCTAAACAATCAATCACTGATCCACCCCCTGCAACACTGACATGTGTCTCATGATGGTTTCAGTAGGATAAGTTGTGCTTAGACAAGCCAGAAATCGCACTGATCTACGAGAGAAGCTGATAGATGAGTAGGCTTCCCCTTTCGATTCACGGAATATGATCTGGGACACGAAGTGAGTTTATGTCTCGCGGTAGGGAAGGATCAAATATGTTATATATTTCGTGAGCTAGATTAGCTGGCGATGAACAAGTAAGAATTGCCTCAACTAAAATTGATGGAATTGGCCCTAAAAAAGCCATTCAGGTTCGTTATCGATTAGGTATCAGTGGAAACATAAAGATAAAAGAATTAACTAAGTATCAAATCGACCAAATTGAACAAATGATAGGTCAAGATCATATTGTTCATTGGGAATTGAAGAGGGGAGAATGAGCAGACATCGAACAATTAATTTCAATTTCTTGTTATTGTGGAATTCGTCATCAAGATGGATCGCCCTTACGCGGTCAACGAACTCCCGTGTCTGAGTCCGGTGGACTCCTATAACTGCACCCTGAGCACCAGGCTCGACAAGGGTCAGTGATGCCGATACGACATAAAAATAATAGTCCAGACATGGAATGGACTGTAATATGTCCTTTGGGCCTCTATGTAGTCCCTTGGGACAACATCTAGCTCCTTGGAGTGATCTATATAGCCCCGTAGGAAACGACACAGCTAGTAACCCTGGGTTGATCACGGAAGGCTATATAGGGCAGGGTCAATCCCAATCTAAACAGAAAATGCTAATCTCAAACTAATAATAGCAGCTAACCACAACACTCATTCTTCTGGCATTCTTACCAGAGTCTAGGTCGTATTACGACACGACAGGAATAAATTGCTGAAGTAATTTGCCTTAACATATCTCGAATGCTTAATCTGATTTGACTGGCGAGGTTTAACTTGCAATCGGCGGTTCTTTTCAACTGTAACCTTTATGCTGAGAGAATAGGACTAATTTCAATACTAAATTTGGCAAATAATGATGACTTTCAATAATCATATCAACTATAATTCAACTTCGAATAACTCGGCCAAAAACCTATAATTTCCCGAGAGTTCAGAAGGGAAAAGTGCTTACGTAATGCCTGTGGACGTTTAGGATTCAATTTAGAGTAATTCTGACGATTTTTATTCGGCGAAGTTTCAATTTGCAGAGTGAATTTTCGTTAAATAACTCCATAGTAATGCTTCCCGTAGGCCTAAAACTTGTTACCCAAAGTTAATTTGCGATTGGACGACATTTGGTAGCATAATTGGATGAAAAGCCGATGAAACTTGCGTGCTCTTTCTATTTTTTGTTCTGGGTTCTTTTTATGAATGATTTAAAATGAATGAGGGGGCTTATATATAACTACGGGCGGTGGGAGGGGGGCCTTTGCTGCCCGCATGCAACCTCCTGCCGCGCTGCCTCCTAGCGCCAGTGGGCAGCGCGCCGCGGTGGCCCGTGCCTTGTTGGGCGGCGTGTCGTCTTGGCCCCTCGCGGCCTAGCCTCGCCCACCACTTCTAGAGACTCTTTCCACACGCGTTGATCTCGTTGCTCGTCACAAATCCGCGTGTACGCCTACTAACCGTTAACCTTTTACAGGGTGTAACAATAATTATTAAAAAAAATATGGTATGAATTTTGTCCACGACAAAAAATTAAACTTTAATGATCTCTCTCTATATGTATTAATTTTATATATATATATATATATATATAATAAATTATAATAAAAATATATAATAACTAAAACATATATATTAAAATATAAAATATCATTGGAAACAAAATTATTACCTCTCGTTTATTACCTCTCGTCAACTAATGTTATAGCTATTTGTGTTTTTTTCTTTGTTCTCTTTTTATACTATTTTACTATTATCCAATGAGAATTATATCGCCTTAAGTTATTAATTGACACAATTTTCGTTCATGAAATTCTTTTTAGATTTCACTGCAAGATTATCTAAAATAAATTGTGGACAAAAGTTGTGAATGTATGAGTAGATGAAATATGCTAGTTACGAATAAGATAATTTAAATTACATAGTATCAATATAAGACTCAATTAAATCAAAGGAGATAACACAATATCAATATTAGACTCAACTAAAGGAGACAATCTAAGTTCAATTATTTTGAATATGAATAATTTGAGCTGGCATAGGATCCACACAATTAAAAAAAAATCATAAATATGAAAAAGAAGAAGATAGATTAACACGAAAACATACCAGGTTGGAGAGTACTGATGTAGAAGAATTGATGAATTAAATTATGTAATTATAAATCTTTTTATAGAAGCAGAAGGACTTATAAATATAAAATTTTTAGGACATTAAGATTTGAAAAGGAAAAAATTATAAAAAGAAAAAGAAAAAAAATAATTAAAAAAATCGTGTATGCATAAGGAGACAAAAAAACGTACCATCAAAAGAGGAAAATGAAAATATTCCAAATAAAAAAGGAAAAGAAAAACTTCAGTGAAAGATTTTTCTATTATTATTATTGTTGTTGTTGTTGTTTACATTACAAATAGAGTTATAT
>JACEIK010000206.1:367381-377986 GCA_018107945.1 Datura stramonium | reverse complement strand
TTTTCGAAAGAAAATATTAGTATTCATTTTTTTATGTGAACTCTTACAATTATGCTAATACTAGCTTTTTGATACGTGTATTTCATGTTAATAATACAAACATTTTAAAATTATAAAAATAATATTAAAATATATTTGTGACGAATTGCACTAAATTTGAAGCGAGAAAATATAAGCTTAAATTGATGAATGGTGAGTTTATTCGACCAACTTAATTATTGAACATAAGATGATTAGATATCCGATTGAACACCTAAATTTTGCTACATAAATACGATTGTCATACTGAATATTCAGCTTAACCATGTTCTTTTTATATATTTTATTTATGTTTCAACGACAAATAACTTACATATGAATATGAGCAATGTCGGTTATAACTACAAATACTTCATGTGTAGAAGTTGTTGTCTTGTTTTTAAGAAACAATAGTCTTCTTCCTTTTATAATTGCATACATATCAAGAAATTATTGTTCAAAAATAATATTCTGTAGAAGCTATACAAAAACTCGATCAACATATATGTCTTCTGTAGGATGATTGATTAGTATATCATTGTCAATATCATCGTGTAAATCTGCAAAATAATAATAATAGTTTGTTAAAAAAAATACTTAATAGTTAATGGCACATCAATTTTTTTTTATTAATGTCATACTTGCAAGTACATGAACCCCTTCTCTAATTCAAATTATGATTTTTTTTATTTATAACATTGAAAAAAAATATTAATGAAACTATATAAATATAATTATAAATAAAGTATAACACGATAATCCTATCCTAAATCTAACATTTATTAAGTATTCAATACAAAATTTATAAAACGTAAGATAACCAAAATATTGAAGTATCCAAACAATCTTAAAAGTTCTTCTACGAAGTGGAGAATGTTGCATAGTAAAAATTTGCATAAACAATACTCATAGAAAGTAATATAAAATAAAAAAAATTTACCTGATAAAGAAAAATAAAGTTGCAGCTTGCACTTGATGATTTGATAATTTTATTCAACAGATAAGATAATTAATAATTTACTTTAATAATAGATAATTTTAATATTTACATTTTTGTCTACTAACATTTTGATTTAATAGAAGAATAATAATATCATTTAATTTTATTAAGGTATTTATATATTTTAACTTTTTAATTTAAAGTGTTTTCACTTATAATATAGCATGATAATGATTTAGAGAAATAAATTATTTTTCTCTATTAAAAAGGTTATACTGAAGCTCCTATCATTTTGTAGAAAGAAGAAAAGTCCATGTGAGGTTAATTTAATAACTTAGAAAATTGTTATGCACAGTAAATCATTCGACTAATATGAGTTGGGTCTTTTAAAAGAAGCAATTTTATATGTTCTTACGATTTTTCTAATGTGTTACATTTTTTTTTCTAATGAACTCTTTTTTTTTCCTCCTCTTCGTCTTCTATTGATCAGAAGCATCCAGCCATGCCGGGCCGGTAGAAAGAGTGTTGCTACTAAGCTGCTATGCCACCCAAACCAACTGAGGGAAGTCGAATCCGTCCCATCGCAAGCACCTACAATGTCATGATCACATTGGTTTACCCTAGTTTCTTTGGTAGTTTAACGTACGGTCGCCCCTCCAACAAGAAAAGGTATAAATATGGAAACAAGGATCATAAATGAACAATAAATCGAATCTGCCGTCTTCAAAATACTTGAGATCACTCAATCTAGTTGTGATTAAGACATGAATCTACTTGTAGTACTTTTTAAATGAATTTAAAATCAAAATAAGTCTTAGCTGGGATGAGTTCCACGTGGCCTTTTTCGACAGTCTTCCCTCGGGAGATGAGGGAGTTGAAGGCAGCTGAGTTTGTGAACCTCAAGAAGGGAAATATGACAGTGCTGGAGTATTCGCTTGAGTTCACTCGTTTGTCAAAATATGCCCCAGAGTTAGTGATGAATCAGAGGGCGCGGGTGAGCCGATTCGTTCATGGTCTGGCTAGTTATTTAGACAAGGATTGTAGTACTGCCATGCTTCACCAGGATATGGACGTTCCTCGCATAGTGTTGTACGCCCAACAAATGGAGGTGGTTCATGTGAGGGAGAGGGAGGCAAAGAGGGCTCGGACGGATAGTCGTGGGTTTTCGCATCAGAGGTCCAGTGGTGGCTACCATCCACAGCTCCAGCAGAGGTCACTAGCCCCAACACCATCATTAGCTAGTATTCCATCCAGGCCCAGGAGTGATCAGAGGAGCAGGGCTTCAGGGTCGAGGGATCAGAGGGGCACCTAGTTAAAGTATACCTCTCCAACCTGCGGAAAGTGTGGCAAGAGTCACGCTAGGGAGTGCCTACTCAGTTCAGATGTCTGCTATGGGTGTGGTAGATCTGGGCACATGCGCCGAGCGTGCCCATATGCTAGACAGGGTGATGATAGGGGTCGTGCACGTTACCAGGTCCAACGAGTCGTTGGGTCCTCCCGTCAAGTTCACTGGAAAATTTCTATTAACTCCTGACGGGCACATGACGAGTCGTCATGATTGAAAAAAATTCGCTGTGTCGTCCGTCAGGTGCACTCGTAAGAAGGTTAGAAAGGACTGGAAACGAAGGACCTGATGAGTCGTTACTGCTGATGACGACTCGTGGTGACCTTCCGTCAAGTACATTGTAAATTCTTCAAATTTTTGAACTCCAGCTTGGCAACGGGCGACATAACGAGTCGTAGGGCCTGATAGCGACTTGTGGGGTCGTCCGTTAGGAACACTGAAATATATACTTGGCATCCTTCACGCGGTTGACCTGACGAGTCGTTGGATCCCCTAACGACCCGTCAGGTTGGTCGTTCTGCAACTTTTCTGCAGTTTTCCAGATTTTCTAATTTAATTCCCGGATATTGATTTTAAGCTTTCGGGGTATTACAGTGGTTTTGACTAACCACATATTTGTTACTTTGAGAAAAATATTTTTAAAAAATTATTTAATAGTTGATCTATGGTGTGACATGTTCTCCCACCATAGCGTTAGGGCATTGGATATCCTTCTTTCACGTTGTGATATAGTTACTAGGGGCATACATGAGCTATCATAACATACTAGGGGCTTTGTACTTACTGCAGTAGTATACTTCTAGGGCATTACATACGCTGCCGAGGATTAGTCGGAGTGTTAGGTTGATCTCTTTCACTTTCGTTTGATAAGTTCTGAGTGTGAGTTGTTTTGAGATATATAGTGAACTTGTAAACGTTTGTTTGGACTTTATTAAGTATTACATTATAAAATATACTTTTGTGCATATTATTTTCATGCTCGTTGTGGTTGTATTTTTTAACACTTGTCGGGGGTATTAAAGTAGTTGGTCAAGGATCTTACTGAGTTATATTTATATATAACTCACTTCTTAGCTGCATATCCATGCAAATACTATTGGTAAGTATGAAGCTATTAGCCAATGAGTTCGCTAGATTTGATCTAGTTATTAAGGTGAGTTGTTGCATTGTTTTTGGGAGCTCTTAAAGAGTCTTCATCATTTTTTCATTAATATCTTTTCTTTTGTAATTTTCCTTAGATGTTCCATGGTCTAGTGTGGGGTGATGACGTCTAATTATACTCCTCTTTTAGAGAAAATGTAAACGGTCATTGTCAAAATAAATATATCCCTCTAGTTATAGATTTAGCTACTCATAATTGAGAAATACAAGAGCATATTTATCAATAAACTCAACAATTTCATAATTAAGAGTTAACACAATCAAGCTCAAAATATCTCTACAATGATGGATATACCTTGCTGAAGAAGATGAAGATGAAAAAGTAATATTCAAACTTTTTTTCTTTTCTCCAATAGAATTCTCTCTTTTAAAAGTGATGGAAATAATAATGTGATACTTGTTCAGAGTAATTTTCTCGAAAATGTACAAAAGTAGGTCATAATATTCTCCTCTTTTTTTGGGTTGGACGTTTTTGCCCTTTTTAGGCATCTTTCACTTGCGAGTCACCGGTGTCCATCCGCGGGCCGCTGGTTGGTCTCATCTGGTGTCCAGTGAGTTCCAGAGCATTTTGGCGTTGGAATCGACGGTTTGCCAGATGCTGTTCCACGAGCCGCCAATTATAATTGTTCATCATTCTAGTGGATGCCTGCGGTCAGCCGGCGTTTCGTCAGTGTCCTCCGGTGGAGCGCCGGTTTCCACCTAATCTCATCCTTTACTCTCAATTTCATGCTCCTTCACTTCAAATAAGGTATCTGCAACATCTAAAGGAAAAAGGGCATAAAATCCAACTAAAAGATTTAAAAACTAAGCTAAAGCTCATGTTTAAAAGCCTAATGAGTTGGTAAATTACCAACTCATCAAACCCGCAAAGTTGAACCATTGCTTGTCCTCAAGTAATGCAATTCTTATCAGTTGAGCAAATGGAATAGCATGTCACTTCACAAGAGTCTATGCATCAATGACTGCTTAACCTATGACAACTCAAAGAAAAGAGAATATACCTCCACAAATTGTGGACAAGTTTTAAGAGGTAACCACAAAGGATAGGCATGATTCTCAAGCGTTTTCATCTTTTAAGACAATGGCATGTTTATCAAAGCAGCACATATAGCAACTCAAGTCAGTTCAAACTCACATTCAAAGCTTTCCTTGAAGCTCACAACACTCATGTATAAATCAAATCTTTACACAAGTATAAGCATGTTCTCAAAGGAGATGATGTCGCTCACTAGAAAAGAGAGTCCCTGCCAAGCACCGCACACACAAGGGATTATATGATGAAACAATAATGCTCACTCACAAAGGAATTCTTCCATGCACATAACTTGACCCATAAGCTTGTCCTTCGTGTAACTCACCACTAATGTAGAGTTGCTACACTCAAAATCACTTAGGACTTGGGGGTCAACATAAAGGCTAGGGAGTAAGGTAGGATAAGCAATGCATTTTATCGGTTCAATCCTCCCTAATGCCTGACATTTTAAACATCCCTTCATTCTATTGAAATCACCTCCTTATCTCTCCTTGCCTATCATCTTCCCCCTTTTTTAAAATCAAACGCCACCCTTATAACTCCTTTGGATTTTATCATTAGCCTCATCTATGCAAGAGGTAGCATCTTTCAACAATTATTTTCTCATCATGATTAGAGGTTTTTCAACCGACCAATTCACTCATTTCATTTGGTGCTACCTCATATTGAAACTCATATTTTTTCCTTTTTTACAAACCTCCAAACTTAGGCTTTTTTCCTCAATTCAACTCATTCCCTTATCTCTCCCTATTTCATGGCTTGCAGCTTCATTCTTTTTGTTCTTGCACAACCAGTGATGGGTGCCAAAGAAGGGGATTACAAGGGTCATTGGTTTGTAATGTGGTTTTCAAGAAAAAGGGTTAAAGGCTCAAACAGTGGCTATCAAAGATTAATTGTTCAAGGAGGTAATTTTGGTGAAGTGACTCTCAAAAGAGAGCCTAAGATCATGTCCTAAGTGTAGCCTCATCTAAGATTTCGCTTTGAATCACACTAAGGCATGTTTTAGACAAGCAAATATGCACGAGAATTATTTAATCAACCTCACCTCACTCGGCATCACTTTCCAAAGAGTTCACACCACTCATCAACACAACAAGATTCGGACTTAACACAATTGAGCATCCAAGTCAACAAGTCAAATAAGGAATGTGCTATTAATGATAGGAGAGTGCTACAATCTTCACTTCAAATGCCCCATTTTTCTCAATTCATCTTTCCATGCCATACAAAAATTTATGGTGGTTCTTCTCAAAATAAGTGTAACAAAACTCACAACAAAGCATTGACATTTTCCCTTAAGAAAGTCGCCTCACAATCTATCATTGAAAAATTGTCACCTGGTTCGACAGTAAAAAAAATGCTCCTTGGAAAAGAACTGTGTCATAAAGAAAACCCAAATAAGTTTATTTAGTATCTACTATTTACAAAGGCGAAAAAAATCAAAGTTTGGGTCAAAATGCAATATTTGGCAATTTAAGCAAAGACCCATTCATGCACTAACACTTCAAAAGAAAATTTTTCATTTCATTTCATCTTGAGCCCGACAAAGGCTTCCAACCTAACAATTAAAAAAATTTACAAGGGCACAAATTCATCAAAGATAAACCCGACAAGGGCATAAACTCATTAAAGACCACAACACTCAACCCACCCCCAATAAAAAAATACATTGTCCCTAATGTATGAATCAAAAGTAAAAAGGGGAAAGGACTTCCTGTTGTGGTCACTCTTTATTAGCCTCATCATCATCACCATCACCGCCCGCTTCATCTCCAACTTGGCCAGCATCATCCATGTCATCTTCATCATCATCTAAGCCCTCAAATAAGTCGTCATTAGGGCCTCAAGATGTGGAAGGGCCAGCAATAGCTATGTCAAATGCACTCATGTCAGGTACTGGCATAGGCATCCGACACTTCCATTCCCGAACCTCAGCCCGGAAAGAGGTGACAGCTCCCTCCACCACATATACACGACCACACAACTTGCTCAAGCTATCTTTGACCGACTTCAACTCCTTCTTAACTCTTTTTAGGATAAGGTCAGGGAGACTCTTAGCTAGTCATTGGAGTTGACCTTCATGTGAATGGGTCAGCTCCGCAAGCTTCTAAAGACCTCTTGGGTGTGAGGAGGTGAGGAACCTCGAACTGATGCTTCTCCAGAAGCCTGTCCCTATGCCTCAGGAAGTGGCATGTTGAGATCGGGGGCAATGGGGGTCGGCTCTGACCCAGGGGTGATGAACTCATCTGGAACCTCAAAGGCTTGCATTCGCTGCCTCTTGTTCTTGGGAGCATCAGCGTCCCTTTTGTTAGCAACGGAGATCACACGGTGGTGGAGCTAGGGGTCTCATCCGGGAATAGGGGCACTCCCGCCCTCAGGTAGAGCTACGATATAAGCACAACATATGGCATTGAAGTTCCGTCTTGCCTTGCGTTTCTCCGCATCTGAGTGGCCACTATCTCCCCAAAGTTGATGGGGACCCCTATCATAATACAATAAATAAGTATGGACACCTCCAAATTCACCCGTTGTTCATTCTTGAAGGGCATGATTCAGTCACAAATGAAGTCGAGCCATAACTCGATCTCGAAGTGTAGATCATGGCGAGATATCTCACCACCTATAGATGCCTATAGGGGTGTGTCGGTGGAAATGACGGGAGCAATGACACTGAATTGGTCCTCTTTGTTGGCGAGGGGGACCGAATATTCAATGCCATTGTCAATTTCGCCTCCCAAAACAGAGAATTTGTGGTTGCCGGCATGATGTCGACCTCGGCACCTCTCACCAACACTGAAGGTAGGCAAGGGAAGTCCTCAACTTTGCCTTTGTATTTCATGTTATCCTGCCTAGCCTGGTAAAAAGCGTAGAATTCGGGTACCAAGCTCCTGTAGAAATTCGGGAAAGGGTCGGCAAAGACATGCCACTAGTGATCAGTGAATTGGCCAATGATGTTAGGGAAGTTGCCCCTCAGCCCCACCAAGTCAAAACGCTTCTCTATAGTGATCGAGCGGCTCTCACAAATAACACAGTGCCCCTTCATGTTAGGCACACAAAAGATAATAGCCTCTCTCGTATTGGCGAGGGTTAGGGTATATTGGCTTTCCCTTGCCCTTTGCTTTAGATGTGGCAATGGCCTTTCCCTTGCTTGGGTTCGTAGATGAAGACATGATTCTGAAAAATTGATGTTAGTGCCATGTAACAATGTTTCTTTTTATATTTTTCTAATGATAAAATAAAACAAACAACAACTACTCTAAAGATCGGATAAGAAACAAGAGGAAGGAACATCAGGAAAAAGCTAGCAGCATCAGTGGGACTTCGGCAAGACGCATGAGGTGACCCGCGGAACGCCGACACACCGCCGACACTTGGCAGAACACAAAGGTTTTATACTTGTAACTGGAGACTCATCGGCGAGTCACCGATCATAATCCATGAAGCGTCGATAGAACGTGGATTCAAGACTGTGGCCTGAAGCCATTTTTCCCGAACTAGTGTTTCATCTGGCATTTTGCCGGACCTGACCGGTGATTAGCCGATGGCCATCGTCCCCATTGAGCCTCAAAATAACAATCTAACATCTCACTCTCATATGCACTTACTCACACCATATTTAAGAATTGACTATATAAGTAATCTTAGTAAAAGAGACAAAATGACAATTTGCCCTTAAGAACAACGTCACCCGATCTATCATCAGGAAGATCGGGCCTTTTGTAGCTGGGGTTACTTATACTTCACCCCAAACTCATGTATTTAACACATCATGGGATGCCCCAACTTCACAAGAGCAATAACCTCACACAAAAAAATTTAAGCATAAGACCCTCACCCCCAATAATTTTACATCATAACATCAATAACATTTATCATATATCACCCAGCAAATATAACAATAAAGGGATCTTATGTAGGCCGACAAGATCAATATGTTTTCTAGTCATAATAGAAGGAAAGCAGGCATTCATATTCATACTATAGCCAACAAGGCTGCTAACTAAAAGCTATACTACGCCCCATACGACCAACATGAAGAATATAACATACATAGGCTCCACACGGCCAACAACAACCAACAACTGAAAACTATAGTCTGCAAGCCTTTAAGAGTGAAATAGTGGTCGAGACAGCACCCCGACCTACCTAAAATCTGTACAACAAAAAGAGCAAACCTTTCTAACTGTCAACTTCGAAAAAAAGGAGCTGACTGATCTGTTAACTCTGGCTGATGGCTAAGAAGGTCCTGAACCACGTCTATCCACACCTGTAGACAAATATGCAGCACCCCATAGATTGATGTCAATACAATATATACCGAATATGTAAGGCAGTAATGAAAATGACTAAATAGAATTAGTAAAAGAACTGAAAATAATCAATAAGAAGTATAACCTGAATAGCCTCACAACCTTAAGTATAGCTAACAAGTAAGTATACAAACAAGAACCTTACCTAGCCCCATAAACCCTGGCAAGTACAATTCAATCTATATACCCCTAACCGGGTCAACATGATGCAATAGGTAACTATAGACAACTTACCTAGCCTCTGGTTTGCAACTGAGCCCGATAGGCTCTTATAGCTAGGTTAGAGCCCTCTGGGCTCTTGGGACTGCACCCCGGGCTCGCAAGGCTCGACGTAGGGTCAGTGATGCCATTATGGCATAAAAGAAGTCCTTTCGTGGATGGACTATAATATGACCTTATAGGCCTAGGTATAGTCCTTTCAGATGTCATATAGCTTCTCTGAGCGATCTATAGCCCCATAGGTGATGAAACAGCTAGCAACCCTGAGGTTGGTCGACGTAAGGCTATATTAGGTGGGGTCAATCCCAATCGAAAAAGTAAACTTTAATCTCAAAACTATATATAGAAGCTAATCACAATATTCATGCTCGGAACTTACTTACAAGAACGTAAGTCATATTACTATATGATGAAAATAACTTGTCAAAGAGGTTAGGCTCAACATACCTCAATTAACGATTCTCGTTCATCCAAATAGTTCCAATCTATAGTCGATAATCCCACCAAATTGTAGCCCTATGTTGAGAGAATAAGACTATTTTCAATATCGGGACTCGAAAAATAACAATATCTTTAAACAATATTAACTACAACTCAACTTCATTCAATTTGGCCGAAAACTCACAAATTCCTAAGAGTTTAGAAGGTAGAAATGCTTACCTATCACTTGTAGACACTTAGGTTTCACTTAGAAGTGATTTCTATAATTTTTACTCGACGGGGTTCTAGTACTCCAAGAGAATTTTCAAGAAATAACTTCGTAGGGACGTCCTCATAGGCCTGGAACTCGTTATTCAAGATGAATATGTGTTTGAACGGTGTTTAACGGCGTAAATCAGCGAGAAACAGATGAAAAGTTGAGAGCAAACATCGTAGGGCTGTGGTTTGATATTTAGGAAATGTTTTATAACTTCAACTTGGACTTAAAGTGTTTAAATAGGTTGGAGACGGTGGCAAGGGGTCGTCGCATGTCGCCCATCGCGCTAAGCCAGGGGCGCGATGCGCCGGGCTGGCAGTACCATGCGGCGCCCAGTGCACCTAGCCTCCGACCCCGACCTTCTGCCCGCTCGATACCGTGCTAATATACTCATCCCCCGAGTCCTTTTTTGCATGCGTCGTACTCTAACATTCTCAACATATGTATGCATGCATCGGTTAAGCGATAGAAACTTATGAGGTGTAATATCATCCCCCCCTTAGAAACATTCGTCCTCGAATATAAATTTAAGCTTAAGAGACTCAACTCATTTAACTATTGCCATAAAAATTTCGGCAGAGTCTCCTTTGTAATATGGACTATCCGAAAACCTAAAACACAGAAAAGTACGACATAGGCATCTCATAGGATGCTACAAGTGACGATACAACATAACTCCATAACATTAAAGCGAACAACCCAACAATACTAATAATATAAGCAATAGAATAGTAACTGAGCAACAATCACACCTCAACTACACAGTCTGGGTCAAGCCTAGAATAAGTGAGGATATTTAGACCTCATGTCGTCTTTAGCTTCCCAAGTCATCTCCTCTACATTTCTATTCCTCCATAGGACTTTAACGGAGGCTACATCTTT
>JACEIK010000206.1:331190-343266 GCA_018107945.1 Datura stramonium | reverse complement strand
CTCTCTCTCTAAAACTCACAGGAAAAAGCAAAAAAAAAAAAAAAACACCCCTCTTTCTGTTTCTAGATCAAGAACCCCATCACATTTCCTACATTTTCTTTTGTTTCTCTAAATTCCCTTAAAACTATAATCTTTTTCTTAAAAAATAAAGAAAGGGAGAGAGAGAAAGAAAGAAAGGAAGAAAGAAAAGCATCATTAGTATCAGTGAGAAACAGCTTTTGTTTCCTTCATAGAATAATGAAGCTCTGAAAAGACAAAGTCTCAGTTTCATCCCTGCTAAAAGATAGAAAATGCTCAATGGAATCTGTATCTTTCGAGGTTCATTCTTATTTCAATAATACTCACAGCTGTCTCTATATTTTTATATATGCAAGTAGTAAATCTTTTATTTATTGAAAATGTGTGTGTTGGAAGCTTATGTTTAGTCAAAAGCAGATAGGATTTTTTATGCATTTGCAGTTCTTGGATGTGTTTGTGTTTTTGAGAGATTTAACTTTGAGAGCTCTTGAAGTTTTTTAGGGGAAATAAAATTGTGGATTTTGAGTGGTTTATTGAAAAGGTTGAACCTTTATGCTGGGATTTGCATTTGAATAGTCAATAGTTGACACTTCATTTCAAGTATGCGGTGTTTTTGGAAGTTTGTTTAAATGGGTCTTAAAGATTGGCTTTTGAGGGGAAATAAATTGTGGGTCTTGAGTGTTTGTATGAAAAGATTGAACCTTTATTGAGATTTTTTCAATTCAAGAGTCAAGATTGACTAAATGTCGTTTCAGAGCATCTAAGTTAAAGGGTTTGTTGTTTTTTCTTGGGTTTGTGAAGGATGATTATCTAATGCAAGTTTTGTGTTTCTGGGGTTGGAGGGTTATACACTATACAGAGTGATATTGAGTTTTGGATAGGATTCAAAAGGGCTGTTAGGTGTGATTTCTTGAGTTTTTGCAGGGTTCTAGCAATATGTGGTTTTGTAAGATCTTGAGAGGCTCTTCAGATTAGTAATTTTGAAATCTGGGTTGCTGCAGGAGGTGGTAGACATATGGAATTTTGAGGATTCGGAGGCCTAAAGTTGAATTAGGCGACAGAAGCAGAGGGGTGTTTTTGTTCAATGTCAGGAGCTTCAAGGGTAAGGTCAATGAATGTAGCTGATTCAGAAGCAAGGCCAGTTCTTGGACCCGCTGGGAATAAGGCACAGAGGTCACCTGGTTCAAGAAAATCTGTTACGAAACCTACGAGAAAGACAGTGAAGTCAAAAGAGGAGGTTGAGATGGAAGATAAAAATGGTCACCAACCATCCCCTTCATTGCTTTCTTTTGATGTTCCTTCAATACTTAGGCGACAGGAGTCATTGTATTCCAATATTTCACTTAGTGCTTCATGTTCTTCTGATGCCTCAACGGATTCATTTCACAGCAGTGCTTCAACTGGTAGGATTTATAGAATGAATAGTGCCTCAAGTAGAAGGAAGCAGTTGGTGACGAAGTCAAAAAAGATAGTTTCAGATGATATATCAGACTCTTCAATTGACGGTTTGCAATCCAAGAAAAGATGTGCCTGGGTGACACCTAATACAGGTGTGTTCTTGGTGTTCTCTTTTTAAATTTACAACATCTGGATTTGGATTCTTTGTTGCTTCTGATATTACACTGTCTAAACTGTAAGCAATTATCATATGTTTTAAATTAGAAGGTTAATTGCAGCCTGATAGCTTGATTTTCGTGTTCTTCTTTACCATCAATTTTGAGGTGACCAATAATGGGCTGGAACTTTGAGAGATGTTTGAAGAAGAAAAAATGTCCAACTCGGAAATTTTTTATGTATTAATGCATTGACTATGGAATAAATAAAAGATTGAAATCTTTTAATGATGTGAAACCTAGGTAAATATGATAGGACGCCAGGACTATTGCAAGGGCTTATTGTTTGAGTTTAAGATAAATCCTGGGGCCTCACAATATACGAATTGGCTAAAGCAAACCTTACTATCTTCTACCTCCAGTACTGTTGGCATGGAGGCAATTATATCTTTAGATTATGCTAGTTTCATTGTTACAAGAGATAAATAGGCAAAAGCTTTATTAATACTCTGTACTTCAGCTGCTTCTATCCTGAAGCTCTAGATCATTATTATGATCATCGAGTTCTACCTTTTATTCTGCTATTTTAAGAACTTTTTGATGCATATCATTTCTGTGCAAACCACAGAATAAGCTGTCAGTGCATCAAGTAATAAGAGTTTTTTGCTGCTGCTTACCGTTCAGTTTACTATTGTTCCTGCAAGACAACTGTTCCTCGATTTTGTGTACTTTGTTTTCAGTTTCACTTGTCCCAAAAATCTGTTCCTCTATTTTGTGTACTTCATTTTCAGTTTCACTTGTCCCAAATTTGTCGTCTTATTTATCTTCATTGCAAAAAATGGAAATGCGGTTGTAAGTATACTGTATCATTACAGGAAGTGTCTGATTGAATTTGAAAAGCAGCAGAGAATTTTAAATATCTTTGGGAGTATATAGCTGAGGATCAGAATCCATATTAAGCTATATATATAGTACGATCTATGCAATTTTGAGCTTGTAGTTTCTTATATTGTCTCTCCTTTTAACCAGATCCATCTTATGCTAATTTCCACGATGAAGAATGGGGAGTTCCAGTCCATGACGACAAGTAAGTTGCCAGATTCTTGTCCAGAGAATTCTTACACAAAATATAGGTTCTAATTCTTATTGGATCTTACAGGAAACTATTCGAGCTCCTTGTCCTTTGTGGGGCATTGGCTGAACTCACATGGCCTTCCATTCTTTGCAAAAGGCACATATTCAGGTACTCTTTGGGATCAGTTCTTTGATTTGATAGAGGAAAGTGTTATTTCCAGAAAGCAGTTTAAAATTTTCCTCTAAGGATTTGCTTTCAGTTATTATTCATGTTACTCATCAGGAAAAGGGATTAACACATTCTAGTTCACCTCTGTTCTGGGCTAGGATGGTCTGCTATGTTTTGTCTTCCGAGTTCTTTTTCGCATTGCCTTGCTATCTCTCTTCTATAACTTTAACAAATAAAAAATTATGTGATGCAGAGAAGTATTCGCAGATTTTGATCCCATAGTAGTGGCCAAGTTGAATGAAAAGAAGACTTTAGCTCCTGGAAGTACAGCATGTTCACTATTATCAGAACTTAAACTGCGAGGCATCATTGAAAATGCTCGTCAAATGTTGAAGGTATACTCACTCTTTATCCAGCTAGAAGTAGTGGACACCTCCACCTTGATTCAATTTGCTTGTCATTTACTATTTTGTATATGTTCCTATGGCTAATATCAACAACAACAACAACAACATACCCAGTGAAATCCCACAAGTGTGGTCTGGGAAGAGTAGCATGCATGCAGACCTTACCCCTACCCTTGTGGGGATAGAGAGGTTGTTTCGATAGACCCTTTGCTTAAAGGAAGTGTAATCAAAGCCAAATAACGACAACAAAATAGCAAGATAACAAAGCAAAATTTAAAGAAAAAACTACTTAGGATAAACACTTATATGAGTTCCAACTTATAGGCACTTACTCACAAAAATTTAACGAAAAAAAAAATCAGTGTGAAAGTAGTTTTTACCTAGTTTGTGATAAAAAAAATTCTGAAGCAAAATTATGATTTTATCGGGAGTCTCTTACTTCCATGGACCACTCTCACTTCTTTTAACTTCTGTTAAAAGTAGGGATATTCAATCATTTATTGATTTGTTGGATTAGGTAGAGAAGTAAGTTAATGGTGGTCCTGATGATAAGTCAGTTTGTTTTGATCAGTACTGACAACTGGAAAGTTCACTTGAGGTAGTCTTACCTTAATATTTCAAACTAGAAACTAGTGCTAGCTGGTGATACCTAGTAGTTCTGATTCTTAATGCCAATGTGCTATTTTGCTCGGACTCTTCAAAAATCACACCTGTTGTGTGTCAGATCTTCCAAAAGCGATTCATTTTTGGAGGATTAGACATGGGCTCAACAACATCTATGCCGGGTCCAAGTAACATAGCCAGTGTGTGGTTGTGAAACACAAGCTTAAATAGCAATTATTTCCATAGGAGCTGTAGTTTCAACATAGCTGTTGAAATAGTGAAGTTGGCATTAAAATGGATTTCATGTAAGTGTCTTTTTATGTCAGGTTATAGATGAATTTGGATCATTTAACAAGTATATCTGGAGCTTTGTGAACCACAAGCCTATAGTAAGCGGATTTCGGTATCCTCGTCAGGTTCCGGTGAAGACAGCGAAAGCGGATCTGATTAGCAAAGACCTAATCAGGAGAGGTTTTCGGGGCGTGGGACCTACTGTGGTCTACTCTTTCATGCAGGTTACTGGTATTACAAATGACCATCTTATTAGTTGCTTTAGATTTCATGACTGTGTGGAATCTGCTGAAGGTAAAGAGGACTCGAACAACGATAAAACTGAAGCAACACAAGCCAATGAAGCTACTGAAGCAGAGATATGTAGATCGATCGATGACCTGAGTTTCTCCTCGGAGTGATTTCATCTTTGTGTTATTCCGGTGATATAAAGACTTGTAACAACTGGTTAAATTCATATAGATTAGCTGCAAAAACTGGTTGTGTACATAAATGAGTCAATATCTATGCATCATAGGTTCTTGATATTTTTAGATTACTGGATCAAGATTAACTAGGGGTAGCTTCTGTTCATGTCTATAAATGAATGAAGTTTGTAAGTCAAAAGTTATGCATGTAGTTACATAACAACCATCCTCTCTCAAGGCTTTGGTCTAGTTATAAGAGCGGATGCACGTCATGAACTTGAATCCTGCTGCAGATAAAAGCTTAGTATTTTAAGTGGAGAAGCGTAGAGGGGCGGACTCATTTTCCACTGACTTGTGAACCGTGCCAGCTTACCCTCCCGGATTTCTCGGTTATCAAAAAGAAAGTTACACAAGCAACCATCATAACCTATTCACTGAAGCAGGTAACAGAAAGCAAGACATTTATTAGCTCATATTGCTTGGACTCTTCAAAAAGACAGATCCATATTGGATCCTTCGAAAGTACTGTATTTTTGAGAGGATTCAATTCGGGTGCGGCAACATTTTCGAAGAGTCCAGGCAACATAGTCTGTTAGTTATTGTACCTGGAATTAGGTCATACATCTACATGTAGGGACCTTATGCTATCTGTTAACGTCTCAAAAACTGTGCTGGCCAGCTCAAAAATAGATTGACAACTGAGAAACTATCTTTATAACAATGGGGATGGATTGTGAAATATGTTTCCAATTTCCAATGCAAGTTTACCAACTGTTAAGGGCCCTATTTTTAAAGATGTCCAACTTTTGTCTCAATGTTTATTGAGCCATTTGAATCTCATTGATATTTCTTATTATAATATTTTTAATCTCATGTGTTCAAGCCTCAATGAATAGAGTTACTCGATATTGTGCTAGTAGGAGATAATATATACTCGTAAAATTAGTTGAAGTGCACGTAAGCTAGCTGAATTCGGCTGTTACGGTTATAAAAAAAAAACTCATTGACAGAATTCTTCACCAAACTGCTTGTAGGTCCTCAATTCTTGAAATGGTAGATGGGGAACAAATTATTCTGACAAATGATTCACAGTTTCGTTTTATGTTATCATCAGTATAATTTGCTTCCTTTCCCAGCAAATGAGTTGCTTTATCTCTCAACTACTATTTGCAAGTCCCTGCACTTAGAATTTTAACCATTTATTTTATCCTATGTTTTTTTCTTTCTTTTTGTAATTGATCTGCCCTACTATTCTTCTATACTTAAGTGACGCACGGTTCAAAATTCGATGGATAATTGGTCTGCTGCTTTATTCTTCTCTACTTAAATATCATATTTTATCTGCGGAAAACTTTAAACTAGTGACGTGCGCCTAACTCGCACATCATGTATTGTGTTATTATCACTAGATAACTACCAGGTTTTTGTCTGCGGGGAGCTTCAAATCGGTGACATGCGCCTAACTCGCATATCATGTATTGCGTTCTTATCAGTAGATAACTACCAGACTTTTGTCTGCATGGGGCATCAAATCGGTGACATGTGCCTAACTCATATGACATGTGTTACGCTCTTACTACTAGATTAAATATCAGACATTTGTCTGCGGGGGACTTCGAACCGGTTATATGCTCCTAACCCGCACGACATGTGTTGTGCTCTTACTGCTAGATTAAATACTAGGCTTTTGTCCACGAGGGGACTTCGAATCGGCAACGTGCCCCTCCACACATCACGCATTGCGTCTTATCATTAGATTAAATATCAGGCTTTATCTGTCAGGAACTTCAAACCAATAACGTGTGTCTAACCTATATACTATGTGTTACACTCTTCCCGCTAGATTAAATACCAGGCTTTTTTCTGCGGCAAACTTCGAATCGGCGACATACGTCTAACCCATATATTACGCATCGCGCTGTTGCCCCATTAGATTAAATATCAGGCTTTTATCTCTGAGAACCTTTAAACCGGTGAAATATGTCTAAATCTATATATCATATATCGCGCTCTTCCCACTAGACCAAAGCTCGGAACAAATAATTCTAAGAAATGATCTCATAGTTTCCTTGAAGCTATCGCCAATATAATTTGCTTGCTTTCCCAGCAAAATGATTTTTATTTATTTGTCTCTTAGCTACAATTTGCAAGTCCAATGCACCTAAATATTTTAAGCATTTATTGTCAAGGCCATCTATTGTATTAAAAAACAAACATAAAGCAGTACCTATTATTTGTCCAGTTTTGGTCAAGTTGTTAATTCAATTGTCTTGAAGTCTAGTTATTAAAATATTCTTTATCTAGGAATATTATCTTCCTAATCATAAATCACTTATATAAATTATTACTAACTAGGGGTGTTTAGTCAACCAAAATATTTTCATAATTGTTAGTCTCGGAGTACTCGAAACGTGGAGGCGAATTAAGGATTTGAAATTATCTCGAATTAATATACAATAAAAATTGAGCTAATACTAAGTTTTCATGAACCCGTAACATATGGAAAAAAAAGAAAAGGGAAATTCCGTTGCCGGGACTTGAACCCGGGTCTCTCGGGTGAGAGCCGAGTATCCTAACCAACTAGACTACAACGGATCTTGTAAATTAATATCTTCCAATAAAGTATCCTTTCTTTTAATTCAAGTAGCTATAGTTTTTTTTGGGTATGACCATCTGATGCCTGGAATTCATTGACCCGACTATCCAAATCTGCATCGAGTAGGGTCCAAAAAGGAGAATCCCTCCTTATTAGGAGTTTCTCTATTTCAGAGCTTGAACTCGAGACTTCTGATTAAGGGCGAAGAAATCTCATTCATCACACCACACGCCTTGGTGGTGTAGCAACTATAGTTAAGATAGAACTTAGCACAACACTTCCTATCATTCAATTATGGGTATCGAATAAACATGTTGATTATGGTAAGTACTTATTCGTATCATGTGTTGGTGTTCCTTAATTTAGTGTAAACATCTTATGTGAGTAAAACAAGACAAGGAGATGAGTTGAAGTGCTATGCTCTATAAGGACATGATCCAAATTGCTCAGATTAATTTTACCCTCTGTTATACTTTACGTTCGTTGATATCTTTGTTGTTAGCAAATCATCTCGTATTTGACATGAAATGAGTGCACTATATGTGTCTGAATACTTCAAGCAAGAAGGTCCAGACTTCTACTTTTGGCTATGATTTAAAATTACATTCCGGTTGGAGCCTCCATTAGTAGTCTGAGGGCAAACGCGAGATTTGTTCCTAATAACATAGGTAATACTAAACCCAAAGTATAACAGCGGACAAAATAGCACTGCTTTTCTGTTAGTTGTCATGTTTTTTTTACTGCCGTTTTCCTTTTCATTATTACTTTAATTTGCTACATTTGAGTTGAAAGTCCTTAAGAAATAGTTTCTCCACCTCCTCGAGGAAGGGGAGAAATCTGCATACACTCTACCATATGCAGACCCCACTTGTGAGGTTTCATTGGATATGTTGTTATATTGTATCACCACATCTGGATATCTTTCCAACAGTACTTGTTTTGTGGTTCTGTTTGTCATCTTCTATACTGATATTCCATTATATGAATGCACCATTAAGCACAATACAGGCCAATAATGAATGAAACCAGTAAAAAAAGTGACTCTCACGTAGATTACTTCTGCTATCAAATCCAGTTCATTGCCTTGCCAGACAAACTATTAAGAGTTCAACTATTCAAGCCATGCCAATAGATAAAGGCGAGTTAATGATAAAACGGATTTCAAAGTACCATGATAAGATATAAAATGTCTTTGGCTAAAAGCAATTATTTATGCTGCAGAATGCGCAACTAGTTCTTGGTACCAATGTCCTTCACAGCACAAATCTGCTCTTCACCCATTGCAGACATCACGGACAGCACGAGATCCTTTCCTTCCTCAAATCCACCTTTAACCTACAAAAAGTTGAGAGCTTTGCTCAGATATTGTTTATGAAAAACTGGAAAATAAGGTTCTTCGCGTTTCATTTATGTCTGAAGGTGTACCTGGTTCAGCAGGGTGTCATCGGTGGGAAGCCTGAGGTCGTCTTTGGTGTTTCCATTTTCAGTAAGAAGAGACACCTGGCCAAAAGCATGAACCAATTAACACTCAAAACAGGTATAACAAAAGAATTAGCAACAGAAAGTCCAGCTTCAAGACTAAAATTAGACAAACAACTATTAATTTCAAGTCATTGGTTTTAGTATTAAATTTTGGAAATAAAAAAATATGTTTTGCATTAGGTGGAAAAGAAAAATCAGTGTTCATAGTTGCATAATTTTAAGTATAATCTCTTTCAGGACTGAAACTTATGATTAAATAAAATAGCTTCAAAAGGAACAGGCCAGAGGGAATTGACCCTCAACGGACCCTTGGGATAGAGTCGATAGACTCATTGAGGCAAGAAACCCTGCAGGAGTTTTCTCACAAAAGAAAGGTAAATCAACTTCATCAATATTCACATCTCAATTTCATCAAGAAACTAGCACAAACATCAAACATGATGCAAAACGTAATCAATCAGAACTATGTAGCATTATCTCCAATAAGTTTTTCCGCAACAAAAGGATGAGTTATACACTTCATATACTAGGTAATAGAAAACTTACAAAACCATCTTCAGAGATGTCAATCAGCTGGTAGTCTGTACGGTTGACATGTGGCACCTGCAGAAAACATTTAAAAATAAGACAATCAAACTTCGGTTGCTGAGAAACTGAACATACACCAGTATAAATAAAAGAAGGAAAGAAGCACTGTATTACATCACAATTGTGGGATGAAGGAACAATATCTTCAAGCTTCTTTCCATTGAAAATGTCAATTGCCACAAAGTGACATTTTGCATGTCCATGCTTGCCAGTTTTGGAAGTGGAGACCTCAACAACCTGTTCAAGATTACCATTGTATTAAAAACAATTGCTTTCATGGACAAAACTAAAAACCTCTTTAAAGAGCCAAAAGGGAAGAGTATGTCTTGGACTATAACTAATGCAATGAGAAGGTAGAAGATTATAGAATGATTCAATATTTTGAGCTGATACAACAATAATATTGAACATGATCTCTGTTTCATTAGCGAAAAACTCTATAACCAGAAGATATCACCTTTCCCGTTAGTTTCATCAGATTAAAGGATACAAAAGGGGTAAATTAAGGTAGGTGAAATCTGAATATAGTATTCTAATTCTTAAGTTTTAGAATATGAAGTTAGAAAGAAGGAACAATGAAATTTTTCCCAACAACAAAAAAAAAACTTAGTATATTTCTCATCAACACAAGTTGGATTTAGAGAGAAGCTACCTACTAAAGGAGTTCAAAAGAGATTGAAATTAAACTAAACAAAGAACCTCAGGGCTTAGACTTTGGCAAATACTGAATTGAGCTATGCAGTTAGTCACCAAACTGATCCTATTCAGTAAATTTGCCAGGCATCTCCTCTAAGACTATTCAGTACTCGTTCGTGTTAAGGCAAATACCTCTTCTCCTCGAAAGAAGTTGAAAAGTTTCAACCTTTTGACTCGTATCAACTCTAACTAAAGAGAGAAAAATTGCAAGAACCCTGATATTGGGAAACAGTACTACAATGCATATATCTTCATTGATATCCAAAAAAGTTACCTATCAAAGCCAGGGGCGGACCGACAGTATGTATAAATAGCTTTAGCTCAGACCCTTTATCTGTGTTAAAAAATCTAGTATAGATAAATTTAACCAGAACCCCTCTAAGCTGCCTTGTTTCTAAACCTAGAATCAATAAACTCAAAATTCTAGCTCCCACTTCTGATCTAAGCTACATATGCATACACAAAAATCCAACAAATCAGGGCTCAAAAGTCACAACTCAAAGACACCCTTTCCTTCTAATGTGAAGGATATAATACCCATGTGTAATATCATTAAGGCAGTTTGATAGTTGACTCTGGTTAAGCTAAACTACACATGAGGTTTTCTTTTCAGAGACAAACTTGGTGTGTTATGAATGAAATTTCTTTTTCTAGCCCCCCGCCGCCCCTTCAAAGAATTGGAAAAACAACAACTCAAACACACTGTTTCCTTCTACCTCCAACTACAACAACGTTCCACTTAAGATCCATGAAACAAGCAACAGTAGAAGACCAAGTAAACCAACAACAAGGATTCAAAAAAAAAGAAAAGAAAGTCAAAAAAGGCAAGGATCCATCAAGATCTGATTTTTATGCAAAGATTCATTCAAATAGAGCAAGTTAACAAAACCCCATGAGACAAAACATGGATTATACACAAAATCTGAACTTCCCAAAGCAGATTTAATTGAAAAAAGAAAAACAAGGGGTAATAAAAAGTAAAAACCTTGCAGGGTCGGCCTTTGATAACTATGTAACCATTCTTGCGAATGGTACCAGCTTGTTGAGGGTAAGTTTTTGAGGCACCAGCATCAGCTTTGGACTCAAAATGGTGTTCTTCGTCAGACATAGCTTATGGGTTATGGCTAAATCTCTCTCTTCTTTCTCTCTCTCCCTCTGTTAAGGACTTCTTCTTTGCTTGTGGAGAAACTAGGGGATAGGCAAAGAGGAAAAAAGGACTAATAAATACAAATAATATCGGTGATAGGGAAGTGTAACTAAAGAAATATACCCACACGTTTGTTGATGATTGGGCCAACAATTTTCAAGCCTAATAGGAAAACAATTGTTTTTTGTTTTCTTTCTAATTTAAATTTAACCAAAACTCTTCGTAATAAGGAGTTAGAATGAGATTTGTTATACTAATAGTAATGATAAGATTAGTTACCCTTGTCCTTTGTGGTTGAGTTGGTGCGACAGGTATGTTATCTTAAAAGAATTCTTACTTGTTCATTCTTTTTCAATAGAATTCAACTTGTTTAGTGCTTTCTTACTTAATGTTTTCTCAATTGAATTCATCGCATCAAATTTGTCTACTATAATTTACGTTTCCTATACGACTTTTGAGCTATCGCATAGAGTAGGTTTACAGCATCCAAAAGATAGCGATCGTGGATTTAAATTTGTCCATTTTATTATTTTATTCGAATATATTAATTTCGATACTATTATTTTACCTTCTGACATGAATAATTTATTGTGTTATTAATTAGTAATTTTAATATTACTTATTCCATAATTAGTGATCAACAAAAGATATGACGATACTAAATTTTCATCCTAAAATTATCTATACTTGTCCAGAATATCAAATGATCGATCTCTAACAGTATATCATTTTGGTTATCGGATTAGGACACTAATTTCGATATAAAATTTAAAATTATATTCATCTAATATTTTGTCACTACCAATAAATTAATTTCAATGATTCATTGAAATTAATTAAAATGAATATAAAATATTGAGTTTGAACTTTGTATCTATCTTAATAAATTTATTTAATGCGTATAAATAAAGCTTAAAAGAACGAATATGACCTAAATAACCTACTTCTAATATGAGTATTAACAAATATTTTCACGATTCAAACTCATAATTTATAAATCACACGACACAAAGATAATTTTATTATTACTCGAACATTCTCTGTC
>JACEIK010000206.1:207880-224160 GCA_018107945.1 Datura stramonium | reverse complement strand
AAAGATGTTCAGTCATCAAGTCTTAACTGACAACCACACTTCTAATTTTGTGACAGGCTAAATATAGGGGTGCATATAATTAGGTAGAGTTTAAATATTTGGAGTAAAGTTGAACTTTTTTAAAATAGAAAAAAGAAAAGAAAGGTCATTGAATTCGAAAAAATGAACATGGGCAAGTTTCCTTATTCGAAATTTAAAGCAGCTTCCAAAATTTTGTTCGTAGTTATATTAGCTTGTTAGGCCAAGTATTTTAGAGGTCAAAAGTAATTATTTTTTTAAAATTATTTATTTTTAAAAAATAAAATATTTTACTAAGTTTTTGAGAGAAAATAAATGCTTTTAGTGAGTAGTGGAAATTGTTTTTCAGACGTTAAAAAAGGTAGTTTTTCCCTAAAAGTACTTTTGTGAAAAATACACTTAAAAACGCTTTTCAAAAGCTTGGCCAAACTAATTGTTGTTCAAAAGTATTTTTTAAATTTATTAATCAAACATAAATTACTTCTCACAAAAAATTCTTTTTTGACAAGCACTTTTGAAAAAATCAATTCTCAAAAAGCAATCTGTTAGGATACATTGTTTACAGAATTAACTTAATTGAAGTTTGGATATTTGAAGCTACACAAACTTTACATCACATGTCTTTTTTTTCATAATGGATTAGCCTTTTTTGGTATTATATATATGAGTTCGGTATCGGGCAAAATTATTTTAAAAAGTTTCAAAATAGGCAGTTAGTTTTATGGATAGCCAAAACAGACACCTCGTTGGACATCCAATCAGGTTCTATTTATTTTTTTTTAAAAAAAAATTATTGNCTCGTTGGCTGTCCAACGAGGTTCTATTAAAATTATAAAAAAAAAATTGGAGAACCTTGTTGAACAGCCAATGAGGTTCAATAATTTTTTTTAAAAAAAAACATAAGTAGAACCTCTTTGGATGTCCAATGAGGTATCCGTTTTGGTTACCTGTAAAACCAACTGTTTGTTTTGAAAATTTTTAAAATAATTTTGTCCATTTCAATACCGAACTCTTATATATATGGTCACCCTCCTATATATATTTGTGTCCCTCATATTAAATATAGAGTTCAAGTAAAACTTAGAGACTAATAATTTAAATATTGTAAAACTTAAAACTCTTAAATATATTAAACATATTTAGAACATTATATTTCCTTATATAAATAATTTCTCTATCTCTACGAAGCAGAGGATAAAGTCTGCATACATTTTATCTCTTTCAAACTTTACTTGTGAGATTATATCGAATATGTTATTCATATAAATTATTGTTGTATTAACATTCTTTCTATTGCACTAAAAAGAAAACACTTTCCTATTTTCTTTGATCATCCTCTTAATTAGTTGGGCTATTCCAAAATAAGTTTCGTATGGAAAGTAACAAGAAAACCATGTCAAGAATTTTTTAAAGTGAAAAGGGTCGAAATAATCCCTGTATTTTTATTTATTAGTTAATTTTTGCCTTAATTATATTATAGGGTCAAATATATCTCTATCGTTATTAAAATATGCATAAATGTCCCTCCATGGATGAAAAACCCCAAAATAAATTAATATAACCCGTCCTTCGTTTAACCCGACCCAAAACTCACCTAACTCTGATCCCCTTACCAAAACACACAGACCCTTCTTTCTTCTCTTCTCTTTCCATCCATACCTTTTAAATAAGTTACCTCTATTTTCTGACCCAAAAAAAGATCCGCTTACTTTATTTTTTTCGGACTTCACTTGTGAAATCATATCTGATATAAAGTTATTGTTGTACTTATGGCAGATACCAGATGTGATATGAAATATCTCACATATAAAATATTGCTTGGATCCATTCGTCTGAAAAGAACGTTTGCCAGTAATATCACGAGAGTGAAACAATTTTTCCTTTAAAGTACGTTTTTTTCAGACATTTTGAAAGGTCTTTATAGTTGTAAAAATTATGTATAATCAAATCCATGTGGTTCTAAATAAACAATTTTTCACACCATTTCTTTTAGGACGACTGACTGTTGACGTTGTTGCTTTGTTCTTGTTAGGACAGATTTATGAACTCATGACATGCGTCTATCTCATCTCATGTCGAGAAACACATCAAGAAAGGAAAAGAAACACTGATTACTCCGTCTCAATTTAATTGTCTTACTTTAACTGAACACGAAATTTAAGAAATAAAGTGAGATTTTTAATTCTTGTAGTCATATATTAAAAATACTTGCAATTCTTTAAATCTAATGTTCTTGACCTTGTCATGTAGAAAATTAAAATTAAAAAAACTTACTAAATATAGAAAAAAACACTCTTGCTATGATATAACTGTTTATGCATTTGTACCTTCTCATAATATTGTGAATAATTGCATTTCATCTTTAAAATGATTCAAGAACAAATCAAGGTTGACCTTTCAAAGCAAAAATGAGGAACAAGTTCTTGCAAGATGGGAGTTCATTACCAACAAGAAAGCTGTGACTCCTTGGATTACTGTAAATAGAAGGCTCTAGTAGAGTCTGAAAGTAGCAAGCACATGCATTCAGTTCTGACTTGCTGAAATGAACATGTTCCACAATCTGTATACAACTATTAAGAGTATCTAGTCTCATGCTCATTCTTACTTACCAAAAAATTCCATTACCTTGATCCAGCCTTACATTTCAGTTGAGATTGGCACAAGCAATTGCAGTAGACACTGACACTGGTCATATGATTCAGACTAGTAAAGATGATCTGATCCCTCGATCCTCACCTCAAGATTACTCGCCAGAGCTAATGGTAGAACTTACAGTTCTCGGACATTTAAAATTTTCCAAGCAAGACAATGGTCAGCTCTTCTTTTTCACCAGACTCAGCTTGAAACTATACAAAAGATGGATATATGTTGTGCACCCATTCTTGAGAGTAATGGTGGAAGCACCTTCACAGTATCAATGCTTCAAGGAATGTCTTGTACTTGACTGACCAGAAGTACTGTACATAATCAAGTTCAATTTTTCTTATGTTAACAATGTCCTCAACTCTTGTATTCATGAATTCAGCATGTTCTACAAGGTCATTTACGATTGTACATAATTGTTGTCTGAAAGTTTCAGATCGTTCTCGTTCCTGTTGTAATTCTTCATGCAGTTCCTGGATTTTCTTGTCCTTCCTGCAAGTTGAAGGATAAATTAAAGAAAGAAGTAGAGAAAAAAAAAAAGCAAAAGAGTTACTTCAATGGACCTTTCCCCTTGATCAAGAGTTTAAAGACAGCTTTTGTTTAAGACTGCCCTAATCAATTCAGAGGACAATAGTTGTCAATACATCAAATGCTGAGACTTTGATATTATATTATGCTTACATAATTCTAAGGTGCGATCATAGGTGTTGAACTCGAAAGACATATGAAGATTTATTTATATGAAGAAGACTGGTTTCAATTTTGTTTCTTTTAGACAGGCAAGTTACCCGTTTGCTTGGCTCATTTCATCACTTCCAATCTCATTCAGCATTATTTACAAAATGGAAATAAAGCAATACTTCACTTTATAGAGTATCAATTTGCAAATAGTTTTAACAGACTTAAACGATAAACAGAGGGTTCACCTGAGAAGAACCAGTTCCAAGGAAGTGTGGGGTGACTTATCAAATGAAGGATTCAAATTTACGACAGACATGAAACCTAACCAATGTTATAATACTTCTAGGAATAGATATCACTTCTTCCACTGCATGAAAATGCCACTCTGTGAAGGCAGAAAGAGGGGAAAGTTTCAAGACATTTTCTTCACAAATTTATTAGGCTAGCGTAATTCTGTGGCAAAGAGGTTGATAAAATCTGAGTTTCTAATGTTAATGGCTTTAATGCATCATGGTGAATATGTTTTACAGAAATAAGGTCAACTCTCTGAGATCAATTGGAAGGCAGAAGGGGCTAGTCAGCTAGTGAAGAGATCAACTCAGCATAGATAAAAAAGTGACCAGTTGAGACAGACTTGAGTACCTACAACTTCAATCACTTCACCTCTTTACTGAATCTCTTCTGCCTAGTGCATAAAACCACGTTTCTCTCTTTCATTTGTTCACCATCCGCCATGTTCACAGGCTAATTCTGAGCTTTCCCAAGAAAGATACCAGTACTGGAAGCATAAGCATGGCCAAATTTTCCATGTTGTGTCGTCTGCTTCTTCGGAGACTATGGCTAGTGATTAACTCACTTCTACTTACCTCTCTGTTCAAATTTTCGTCAAAATGATGTAGCCGTAAGTGAGATATGTTCACTTTGCTGTTTTCTCCTGCTCGTTCATGATCTGATCAATTTTTGTGCACGTGCAAGTGAAGTTGTAGTAACAATATTATTTGAGATAAATCATATAGTTCATCTCTTAATTGTTGTGTGGTTATGTAATACAGTTAGAGTTGAGAAGGAGATTTGATGGGTCATAAATGTGAAGCTTTCTTGTTTCCCAGCACGTTTTTGAGAGGAGAGATTTAATTTGGGTAGAAGGGTCTCTATCTCTCCCATTCTTTGTTCAGTTTCTCGGTCTCTACAAGGGCAAAATGTTATCTATCTCTCAGCAGTTCAACTACCCGTAAGTAAGTATATATGAATTGGTGGTTTTGTGTCAAAGCATACAGACCAAGAAACAAAAGAACAGGGGGCTGATGAATTGTCAGTCATGTGAGAGAAGAGTCCAGTTGTGAGAACAAACATCACAGTTGGATTATACGGGTAACCACCTTATACGTCACACAACCCATATTTTTTATCCATACTAAATATGGGTGGGTCGGGTTTTTATCCATTTCTGTCTAACCAGTTTTCAACCAGGCCATATCCGATCTGCCAGTCCAGTTGCCGGCACTACTCACCAGTACCCCAATATATCAAAACTAGAAGAGAAGAATCACTGATATTAAGTTTTTGGAAAGTAGTAGTTTCAAATCTAAGAGAATGGTGTAGTGGGAGGTTCTGATGATGGGATCGGCAGCAGTTGGGCCGCCCTATCTGTTGGTCATGAAGGCAAGTAGATATTTATGTCTTCTTTTATTAAGGTAGATTGAACAACGCCAATTTTAATATCAAGTATAAAAGGCTTAGTTGTGCGCTTTCTTGAAAGAGATTGATGCCCTTATTTATACCATCAGACATTTTTTGGTTTAAAGTGCTAATGATTTAACAGATCTTCCCAGCTAACAGATAGATATTTCTTACCACAGATGCTAAAAGAAAGAGCCCACTTTCTTCACTATTTTTTTAGAAGACCCAACTCAAATAAATACAGCAGTAGATAAGCAACTGAAATTCTTTTCTTTACCTATCTTAAAAACGAAAGAAAGAAAAAACAGATGCAACTGAAATACACAGAAAGCTCAACCAAAGGGGGAAATGAATTACTTGCTCAGAAATTGGTTACAAACTCAGAGGATAGACAGCTTTTGCCGTCACTCTGTAACCTACTCAACCCATCACTATCCAGGTACGCAACAGGCATGCTTTGCAAAACTCACAAAGGTGGAATTGCATTGAAAATTAGCACAAATGCTAAAACTTAAAGAGAAAATATCAATTTAAAACAAAAAATGCTCACCCTACTTATGGTATCTACTGTGATTTGAAAGCTCATGTCTTTTAGCTTCAACTCCTTTAAGCATGCTATGAACAGCTTGAACTTTTGTAGACAGATGTTCATTATGGCTTTCCACATCTTTCACGAGACTAAGGAGCTGTTCTTGGTATGCTGCAGTTGGTCGTTTCTTGATCTGAAGTTCTGCTGTTAATTCCTGAATTCTTTTATCTTTCTCATCCTACAAGAATTACACAAAGGTATCAATTTATGATAGTCTCATACACAAACCTCAGCAATCAGTAACTGATTGAATATTACTCCAAGCACAAATTCCATCTCTGGAAAATTAAGAAAAATAACAACAAATATCATACAAAACGATGATAAGGAGAGTATGATTTAGATTGGAAAAATATAAAATGGGAAATCATTAGCGATTGGTTATTGCAAAAGTTGGCTCCAAGTTGCCTGACTGCTTAAAGTTTACAACTATCTTTATGTAAGTTCCCTAAGTTCCTATTAGTCAATTTATGCTTTGTACTCTCCAACTAATGTCTTGTCAAATTACATCAGTGTAATATAGTACATAGTCATATATCATGCATAGGAACAACCACCAACTTCCTCTCTAAAACTAAACCCTGCAAAGTAGCTGAATCAATACTAAAAAGGCACTTAATAATCTCAAAAGATTTACTGCAACTTTTCCTTTTTCCATATTTTTAATTTTTTTCTTTTCCTATAATCATATGTTCTCATTCACTTTCACTTATTTTCTCCATGCCAAGAGGCATGGGAAAAGGTGAAAAGTTCATAAAAGAAATTGCAGGACAATAATTAGAGATAAACAAAAACTGATGGAAGCATAAGGCAGCCTGTACATTTAGATTCTACTGTCACAAATACTCACTTTTATCCACTATCACCGACAACCAAGATGCACCAGAATCTCATGTACTTATTACAAGTTTAAGAATGAATCTTCTCGTGTTATATTGCACAGTCTAGATAAGACCACTTATCAAAGCATTTAATATATCTCTTTGTGTGCTAAACTGGATTCCAAGCAAAATAACCATTGCATAAGCAAAGATGAGTTGTACCAGAGGTGACACATCCTAAGTACAATTTTGATAACCCAATCCAAATACTAGTACTAGATGAAAAAATGGAAACTTTGCGATTGTAATGACACTGTGCATAACCATCGGCAGTCTATTGAGCATATCAAATCAAGCTTTCTTGAATAGTTGAATTTAACAAGGCATCACTTATTTGAAACAATTAGCAAAAGAGTTGGGACCTCTAGGTATGTTGACTAAAGGACTACAAACATATCACGCGGTCATCAAAGAGGCTGTGCAGACAAATAAACAAATTCTTCAATGCCTCATGCATGCAAACAGACACATCCAAAGTGGATATCTCGTTGTGTAGCTGAAGAAAAATTGAAAATAAGGAGCCTAAAGAAGATATAAGAGAGGGGTTAAATTTAGGGGAAATGAAATAAGAACCTCTATTACATGTTAATACAAAGGTAAGACTAAGAAAACTTACGAAAGCTGGACGTCTGTTGGAGGGTGACATAACTAAAGGATGATTGCGGTCCCTAACAAATTTTCTCACCACCCACATACCAGGCTCCTCTCTTTTGACTAGGATCATGGCTGTACAACCATCCTTCTACCTCGCTTTTGATTGGCAAAACTTCCTGGCCTTCGATTATATCCCTCTACAACCAAGTCCACATGATATAATTGACCCATCACGATCTGACTTGCGAGATGACAGAACAGGGGTTATAAATCCCGTCATTCCAGCATACTCATCGTAGTCAGCTTCTTCAGATTCAAATGTCATACCCGCATTTGGTTCTTGGGTTCTGTCAGCTTCGGATGTACTCACTTGTCCTTGTGCAGACGATTCTACTCTTCTAGCAGCATTATCCTCTAAAACTTGCACATCCACTGAGATAAACAAACAAATAAGAGAACTTTCAGTTGGAAGACTTTATTGCTAAGATTGACAGTAAAACAAAAAGAAACTACAACATACCAAGTGTAATCCACAAAAAGAAACAATTTTTAAAATTTGACCTTTCACAAACAAGCCTAACAACCAACCTCGCAAAAGGAGGAAAATTGGTCTAAAAACAGCTTGCAAAGGTATTTGGAGCTGGTAGCACCACTCAAAACAGGATAATATGTGACAGTATGAAGCAAATACTTGCTTCTTCACTAACCATTTCAAACTTAAAAATTGCAAAAGAAAAAGGTGTCAGATTGCAATATGCACACAAGAAAGCAAATTTGTACAACTAATCGAGATTATATAAATTTTAAAAAAAAAAATTAACCCCAGAAATTCCACAAACCCGATAAGGTTAAAAGAACCGAATTAGATCTAAATCACGCATCATATACCTACATTCCCTCATCATGAGAACTCCCTTACTCGACTTGAGTTTTTAGCAGCAATTAAGAAGAACACAAATTCCAGAAAACCAGACATTTATCATGGGAAAATAAATAGTATTCAAGAACCCAATACCCAACTTAGAATTCTTAAATATATGGTGGAAAAATTGAAAATAAATGGAGTATTATAGCAGTTTTATTCTGTTGTTGAGCTAGTTTTGTACTCGTAATTGCATTTATGTAAACAAAAAATAAAATAATGATCTTTACCAAGACGAAAAAAATGAAAGAAAGAGGACTTACTAGTCATCCCCCTCGAGCCAAAAGGAGCGTTTTGGGGAAAACATTTTACTCTGTTTCAATGTACTATTTCTGAACAAAGAACAAATATGTTGCCTTTGCTGTGAAACAATTAAGAAAGAACCAGAATATTATAGGAGAACAGACAAGTTTTTATATTTCTTCGTGGATGAAATACAACGAAGAGAACTACTTTGATACAAATACATTTATCGCAGCCTTTCCTTTTTCTCTTTTCTTTTCTTCCTCCTCTTCTTTTTTTTCCCTTTCTGTAACCTTGTTTAAAAAATCAGAAAGTATCAAATACTCCCTCCTCCTCTCCCAAAAAAAAGTTTTAAAAAAATCATATTTCTATAATTAAAAAAACTTAAGTTTAAAATTTTCTTGATTTATAATTACATAAATGTTTAAAAATTATCTTAGATCATATATTTTAAATATTTCTTTTTAAATTTTGTATCAAATTAACTAGTGTTTAGGACAAAGATTATAATTGAACTTTAATCCTAAAATAAAAGGAAAATAGAAAAAAGGTAATTTCAGAGTTATGCTAGCGGTTAAGTTTCTTTTTTCTCCTTATAACGGAATCCAACTAAACAATCATGAAAACTATAAACATTACGATTTAAATTGTGATTCTTTTTTTATTAATTTATCGTGGAAATGTGTTGAAATTATTGAGTGACTATATAATTGTTTTGATGGAAACACAGCACAACAAATTTAGTTATTATCACTATAGATCCAAGATGCATACAAGAAAAAAAAGACTGGATTAAATTATTATGGTTAAAACTAATCTGTGGTTTGATTGTTCCATTTTTTCATGCATTTTTAGTTAAATTTAACAAAACCACCAAATCCTATAGTTCTCTGCATTTATGAGTAGTACCACAAAGGTAAATGGCAAGATGAATGAGATTCCTTCATCATCATCTTGAGTTAGAACTCTGGGTGAAGAAATTAAGTTATTTAAGTGATAGCATTAAACATAACCAGATAGTCTGCCACAAGAAAACAACACCTTTCACAGTTTACTGTATCTAAAAGAACTGGAAAGACCTAATGTAATGGACTTGAGATTTTACAAAAAAATGGAAAAAGGTTTGATCACAGAGACATCCAACCCTCCAAAAGAATGTTACAATGGATGCACCAGAAGTAGATATTCTGTGCCTATTTTTCCTACATTTCCACAATTCTACCCAAAAAGGAAATATGAAAAGAAAAAAAAAAGTGAACAAGATATGAACTGGGTTTTTTAAATTTTCATGCTCTTCCCAAAGAAAATGAAAAGAATAACAGGGGGAGGAAAAAAAGGCAAGCCAAGATAGTAACCATTATGATCTTTACTTAATTTAGGTTCTACACTAATATCAACAAAGGCAAATTAAGCTAAAACTATCTATGATGATGTTGATCTTTAGACTCCATCTCCCTTACATTGTGTACAATATCTTCAATCTTCTTGGACAAAGATTGATTGTGCTCCTCAATGTGCTCGAATATCATTTCCAAATGCCTCTTATATGTTGCAGATCGCTTTTTCTCTGCTGCCAGTTGCTGAGATAGCTCCCGGATTTTGTCATGTTCGTTCTGCATGGAAGAAGTTGAGACACCAAAACAAGAGTTAGCTGAAGTCAGGTAAGGATAGTTCTTTGAAGATGAATGTTAAGCATAAGCTCTCAGTTTTACATGCATCGACAAAGAAAACCATTATCTTTGCTGCTATAAGTGGCAATTGATAAATCGGCTATAAACATTGGTTACTCCAGCAACCAATCCCAATATTAACCAACATATGTTGTGAGCTCTACTGTTAAAAAAGAATTTCCCCCGCCCCAGTTTATATGATCTAGTTTCTAGTTTAAATGCCCTCGAGATGACAATAATATGTATGAAATGACAGATTTACCATCTCCAAGTATTTGTCGTATTTCAAGATAATATTTTCAAATTTGAATTTGATACTTCCACTTGATCAGTATTTTATGTGCATATTACAACCAAAAATACAACCGTCATGACTTCTTTAAACATTTTTTATTCTCGCATACCAAAAAATCCAAACAGGATTACATTTCTAGGTTCATCTCACATCAAAATGAATGATAAGGAAATTGAAGGATAAGGTGACTTGCGAATATATAATGTGTCCACAGTCATGGATGGAAACAGTTTATATTATCTTTTATCCACATAACAAAGTCTTAACTGAATAACCATGGGCACAAGTAACAAGGCATCATTTTTTACAGAACAGCTCCCAAAATAGAAAGATGGACTACCATTTATTAGTATTTTCAATCAAGGAATAATGAATAGTCCAAAAAACAGGGAAGGATATCTCTAGCCAAATTTCTCCATTTTCCTTTGTAATGATTTTTCTCCAGTCGGATTTCTCTTAAAACTCACTTAGCAATCCAGTTTAAATGTTAGCTCTGAGTGAACAGCAGGATAATGAAGGGGCTACAAAAGAAAGCAAAATGACAAATATTTGCAGTGTGGCATTGCTCGTTCTGATAAGAAAGCTATGCTACCCCTTCCCCACCAAAATAGAGGTTATTTATAAAGGTAAGATATGAATTCCATTAATACTTTTTTGTTTACTACAATATTTTTGTTATCTCTTCTTTTTTTTTTTAAATAAGTACTAGTACAATATTTGTTCTCATAACCATAAGTTCCTCATACCGAAATGGAACTATCCTTTATACCATTTTCCCACAACATATATTGATTAACCAGTTGTCTACTAGAAAGGCATCTGAAAAAGCGGCATGTCATACTAACAGTAGAAAGTTTGAAAAGGGGAAGGATAATGTTTAGCTGGTATTTGCCTTTGCAAGGAAAACAGTGAGAAGGTGGACTGTAAAAGCACATACTATATTGACACTGCCATGGTGCATATCCATGAAATCATTTTCGCTTATAAACAGACCTAACACAGAATATGCAAATAAGAAGAAAACAGCTCATAAAATAATCTACAGTTCCTAGTACTATACAAAATAATTAACTTAAATAAGTAGTAATAAATAAAATAGTTGGGGGAGCAAAATATAATGGTTAGTACATAATGTACAAATAGTTGGATTAATTATCTTTAGAGGTTTGACGTAAACCCATAACTTGGTGTGTCTTAACATGATAATTTTGATTAGAGATAAATGTGGCACTAAAAATATGTAAATAAGAACAAAGTAGCATAAGATAATCTGCATCCACTGGTACTATAAAAAATAGTTGAATATGTGAGAAGATAATGGTCCGCTATGTTTCATGGACTCGGGTACTAGTATCCAATAGGTGCCAATCTAGATGCCAGAAATGTCATCATCTAAATCTTAGGATTCGAGGGTCATAAGGAGTACCAATGCGGGTTTGAGACATATATATGTCAGGAATCAAATGAATTCCTTGAACTAAAACACCTATAGATAAATTATTCTTAAATATCTCATATTTTTTCCAGTATATCTCATACAATGTCAGAGTTGTCCAATATTGTCTGAGATATAACATACAATATACACACACACACACACACATATATCTATACTGTTATAATTTATAAGCACGAAGCCACAAAGCGAAATGTTGATCGACTTCTTTACTATTTAAAAATAGATTGCACATTGCATAAAATTGTCATTTACTTATTTTTCTAATATTTATGATTTTAAAATCAACTAAAATCTTGCTTAAATCTTTCTCTTTTGGAACTATATGGGAAGTCCTAAATATTTAGGACATCAATATCAATTAAAAATTTATTTTATATTTATTTTCTTACTTTGACTACACAATATCATTATAATACATTCTATATTACTTTTCCCAATATTTAGGACTTCTTTTTTTATATGTGTCTGGGCCAGCTTTATGCACCCCTCAACCAATTTCACTAGATATCTGCTATCTCCCACCAGTACTAGGTACTAGTGGAATTTGAATGACCTCATAATTCGCATCCCACTTCATTGACCATTAGACGACACCCTTAGGTATTTTATGACTTTGCGCTCAACTAAAATTTTGTTTACTAATAAAGGACCTTTGGTAGTTTCTCACAGTAACTGGAGCATGAATAATAATGTGATTTTAGTGAGAGCCAGCCATGTTCAATTTGTTTCATATCATCATTTGGCTTTTAAAATTAAATTATAGAATTAAAATTTCATAAGCAGCTAATCATTGAAAATCATTTGCCAACATGCTTTGCTATTTGCCTTTTTAAATTAAATTATAGAATAATATTTGAATTCAGATGTGGTAGTCCTAAACATTGTTCTCCTTTTGCCTTTTATACCCTTAAGAATTAATTCATTTCATCAAATAAATAATTCTATATTGGGTACATTTGTAAAATTTATGATTTCCTCTAATAATTAGGTTTTGAGATCAAGTGAGAGTTTAATTTAGAAGAAACTTTTCTCCCATATGTGTCTCTATTTTGCAATAAGGCATTTGAGGGCCTTCGTGGCGCAAGATTTCTTCCTTTATTGAGCTAGCTAAATGAGTTTAATATTCGGCATTTTCATAAACTTAACACTTTTTCTTTAATTTTTATTTTATAACAAAACACATTATTTAATAAGATTTACATGAGTTCTGAAAATTATGTACACATTAATATGCAGTACACGCGCAAAGCATGTATCCAGAAACTAGTATGTATACCATATACAATATAACATATATGTTGCTGCCTCCCAAAAATTTCAAGTTCCATCTAACCGTACAAACAAAAGTTGTGTAATCAAAGGCAATAAAAGGATGATATGGTCTAGAAAATTATCTGACTGCTATGTACAGAAAGAAAGTAGGATACGTTATGATGCAAAACCTTAATAAATATAAGGCAAGAAACTAACCGGATATTGATCATAGATCAAGTCCCTACGACCTTTGCCTGGGCACAATGGATGAGAGTGCTCCTTGACAAATTTTGTGACAACCCATTTTCCAGAACTTACTTTTCTAACTAATATCATTGCTCTGCAACCAACCCTAGTTTCTGCTCTTTGTCGCACAATCTTTTCCCGCTTATCAGGCATTCTAAACCCCTCCTTGTTGCATACTAGTGCTCGACCAATGGCAGAGCCATCGCGCCTAGATCGCGAAAGCTTGCTAACCCGGATGATAAAACCCACTCTTGTTGCATATGCATTATAAAATGCATGTGCTGCGGCTTCAGATTCAAACTCCTGTCCTACATAAGGTTCATCTGAAGTTGAATTATCTAGAGACTGTGCTTCTTCTAATAAAAGGTCTTCCCTTTCAGGAAGGTCTTGATCCACCTTGACATCATGCACCTGGTGAAGTGCCTCCTCACTGGAACTTCCTCCAATCGTATTTTCATCTACTGCTCTGAGTTCCACCACTGTGCCCTCTTCTTCCTCACCATTGACGTGATCATCAACCACAAAGTCCACTGTTGCATCAAATATGTCAGTAATTTGCTAATAAACATAAAATTCAACAGAAAAAACATTTATGGAAAAACCAGACTGCCAAGGATGTCCAAATTAGAGAACAGATTATGCCTCGCAGTTCAAACAACAGAAAAAGATGATCGGGGCAGCAGGCCGTATCAGATTACAGTTCCCCAAGCCGACTAACAAGTTGTGCGACAAGCTTAGGCTAAAAGGAGGAGAATAAACTATAGATTTGTGTTTATTGCATAAACATGCATATATTACATATATATATCGAGGAAGTAGGGTTATTTTCACTAAAGATAAAAGCACCAAGAGGATGCCATATTTAACAATACAAGAGCTTACTGTAGATTTATGTATACATAGATGTAAAAAGCTAGACTCTATGGGATGTGCAGCATTCTTTTCATCATTTAACTTGCACCAATAATAAAAAATGAATACAACGATATTTTAGAGATGAAGTAATCTGCTTTTGCCTTCATATGGTCCATGTAATGCACATAGGTGCGATTTCCCAGATAACTTTCATATCCTTTTTCAGCTTTTTAAAATATGGATTTGGGCATTATCCATTTAACGCCAAAAATGTTCAAAAACGTGTCCTATAGATCTTTCATTATTCTGCAATGCATAAATAAATGATCTACACTTTTGTTTCCATGTTGCACGCGAAGCATCAGATATACAAATAAATCTCCCTTTTTTTAAGATTCTCATGAGATAGGTATACTTCCTTTGAAACAATCCAACCAAAGCAATCACACCTTAGGAAGGCTGCACTTTTCGAAATTCTTCTCCAAGGACAACCATATTCCCCATTTATGGCTAAAATTTCATATCTTGATTTAACCTATAAGCCCTTTCTAGCATGAGCCATCTCAAAATGTTTTTCCCGATGGTCAGCCAGTCGTTACCTTCTAACCCGGTGATAAGCTGAATCAAGTCCTCTAAACTCTCGGTCTTGGCGATCCCTTCTAAAGGAGATGCTCCAAACTCTGTCAAGCTCTACAATGAACTATAGTTGCATCAGGATGAATTGCCAATCTAAAAATCTCCCAACCAAATATCCTTCCAGAACCTAATTTCTGTCCATCCCAAACTTTGAAACTTAGGCAATAAACTTCTAATATATCTCCGCAGTCCATGTCCATGTGGAGAAATAACTCTGTTAGTGCACCAGCTACACTTTTTCCATATTTTCTGTGATACTTCTTCTCCATAAAAAGTCCTCTTGACTATGACTCCATAGTCAGCCTTGTAAATTAGATTGTCCTGTATGGTTTTGGTTCTTCTCGATTAAGTTATCCTTGATGGGTCTTTCAACTCACTCCTTGTGTTTGCATATATTACATATACAACTATTGATTCTACCCTGAGCAATGAGCTAAGACATTGAGTAGTTACAGATAAGGTTTTCTCATAAGCTCCACGTTATCAGTGGAGCCTTTATAACTAACTACTGAGTCTGTTATGGTTTATAGCTGAGTTGTCAAGGATAATCTTAGTTCTTGCTCTATGAAGTCGTCGCATTGTCTTTATTCTTTCTAAAGATTAAACTAGTAAAGTATGATACTGATACAGGTTTAATTGCTTCTTAGCTATGTGAATGCTTTGTGGCTTTATATTGATGTAGATTGTTGAATTAAGAATTGTTTGGATGGAGTATAGGAGGTTAGTACAGGTTAAAAGATGGAGTTAGGCCAGTTGTAGTAGACTCGAAATTCCTGCATCTTGAGTAGGTCTGCTAGAGCCAATCAAGCCCCCAAACATGGGTCGTAACATACAGTTAGGCAGCCGATATCAACCTAGTGATCGAATAGGATCATAAAAGATTGCAATCAAGTCTTGTTAAAGATTATATACTCTTGCAGCAGCAAATCCCAGACTAAGCAAACACTCACTTGTTTATACAACAAAAACAATGATTATGCCTCAATCCTAAACTAGTTTGGAGTTAGCATATGAATCCTCATTATTCATCCCACTCCATCTTGGATCCATTTCACTCCTATACTTGGTAATTTGTCCAAAGGGTTCTTAGAACTAGGAATTCTCTAGGCTTCACAGATAAAAAGTTAATTGGGTGAAAAATTCAATCTTTTCAATAACTTAAATTCTTCGTAACCATTAGCATAACTGATTCAAAAGTCAATTCCAAATTAATACTGTCCCGAAAAACTGTCCAAACACATAACAAGCGATAACTTTCAGCCTGAAACATAAACTCCAGCACTCAATACTGAGAAAAAAAACACCCAAATACAGGGAAAGCCAATAAAATGCATGTTAATCCACACAAAATAATTCCCAGAGGGAAAAGAACAATTCTCCAGAAAATTCTGTTCATTACCCAAAAGGGTTTCTATTCCCTTGTCAGAGTTCAGCTTCAATACCCACCAAAAAAAGATTTGAAAGAGCAAATTTTTGAATAAACAATCAAACTTTCTGCGGATTCCCCTAAACAAAAGGAACGAAAAATAAAGAATCGGAAACAAGAAACTTACTTAAAATCCTATAAATAACGAAATGAATCCGCGTTGTAAAGGTTCGCAGGAACAGACAGAG
>JACEIK010000206.1:162808-207244 GCA_018107945.1 Datura stramonium | reverse complement strand
CTCTGCCCCGTTGTCATCACCTCTTTCCTCCTCTGGCACCACCTCCATTGTCACTTCCTCCGGCACCACCTGCTCCATTGCCACTTTCTCCGCCACTATCACTATCCTCTCCACCGCCACCTCCTCTGCTGCCATCACCACTAATAACAATAAACTTTGCCACTATCACTATCCCTGCTTTTCTCTATTGTCACCACCGCTACCTCCTTTTCCATTTTATTTTTCTCACTTTTCATTCTTTACCTTCTGACAGAAAATCAAACAACTTTCAAAGTTGTTGCAACAACTTCAACAATTGTTTGATTTACTGCAACAACTAAGCTGGAGTTATTGCAACAACTTTAACAGTTATTTGAGTTGTTGCGATAATTATGTTAAAGTTGATATAACAACTTTGACAATTATTGAAGTTGTTGCAACAACTACAATAGTTGTTGCATAATTTCAACATAGTTGTTGCAATAACTGCCAAAGTTGTTTGATTTTCTGTAAATATTCTTTAATAGCTAGAAAAAAATATATTCGCAAATTCACGACTAAAGCAAAAAAAACTTATAAAATAAGAGAAAACAAGAGAAGTAAAAAATAACGCAATAAAAAGTATGAATACATCGACGGCGGCGATGGCGACCCTAGCCTCTGTCCAGTCGATCATTCCATTGCCATCTCATATTCATGTCTCCGTTTGACTGCCACTTGGGGATGTAGTTGTAAGAAGAAGTTCTCAAAAACTAAACTAAAGCAAATATAGAGGGAGACACTGATATATTGTTTCACTTCGAATTGATATACAAATGAATTGATTTAGCTTCTTATTTATAGAAGAAAAAAATTGTTGAGAGATTTTTCAAGAAGTTGTTGCTAGACTTTTCAAAAAGTTGTTGCAAGGCTTTTTGGAAGTTGTTTGTAAGTTGTCTACTTGAGTTACTTGTAACCTGTTTGCTTTAGCTATTTGCAAGTTGTTTACTTAATTACAAACATGAGGAAGTTGTTGCAGAGTTTTTTAGGAACTACTAGTAAGTTGTATACTTGAGCTAGTTGCACAATGTCTTCTTAAGCTACTTGCAAGTTATCTGTTTGATTGTGTTACACCTCGTAAATTCTTGACATGTAGATGGCCTATTCGCATGTTGGTTAAGAGTTTTAGAATGCCATACATGCTAGAAAAAGGCCCGGAAAAAGATCGGACAAGCACCAAGTCGGCGCGTCGCAAGGCAAAATGCGACTTATAAATCGCATTCCAGGAATGCGACTTATAGGTCCCAATTATATATAAGCACTATATATAAGCCCCAAAACTTCTGCTTTTGTGTCATTTTAATTCATAATTTCAAAAGAAACAGAAACAGGGGCGCGAGGGATTTCCTTGAAATTACGTCCGTTTACGCTATTAAACGCGTTCCAAACTCGAATTAATCTTGGGTAGTGAGGTATTGTCATGAGCATTCCTCGCGGGGAAAGTTAGTTTCGTGAAATTCGGCCATTTTAATCGCCGCCCTACCGAGCCAAGGCAAGTGGAATTGCTCCAAATTAGTGTCAATATACTCCTAGCTCCCAAAGTTGAGTATTTCTCCCTTCCTGACTTTCTCTATAAATAGCTTTTCAACCGTTTTTCGATGTTTTTCAAAGTTTGGCTATATATATCGAAAGTGATGCCTTCTTCCGCATTATTAGTGTATTTAGTTCTAATTGATATATATGTAAATGCAGCTTTTGGGAGAAATAGTCGAGACCACCGAAATACTCGCTAGCCTGGATAATCCGGCGAAGGTATGTAAAGCTGGGCCAGAAGTTAGTAACTTAGCCTAGTATAATAGACAAGAACTCCGTGACAGAATTCCTGAGTCGAATATTGAAGCTCGTGTGCGACCCGCTCGCCTTGAAAGCTAGTAAAACATCGCAAAATGGCGAGATATTATTTTACTCGCATAGTCAGCATGTGCTTAGTAAGCAGCTGCCATAATAATACATAAAGACATATCTTAATAAAAAAGCTAAAGTAACCGATAGTATCTTGCCATGTAGATAGCCATGTGGCAGACAGATAAGACTTGGCTACAAGATATGCCATACATCTGCATAAGATCTCGCATTCGCATAAAGCAAGATGAGAATCGCATAACACGTAAAGAGTTCTAATAAGAAATCGTATCACGTATAGTATTTTCGCTTAAACATACTTGCTATACATGTGATTACTGATTGTTGAGACTTGATTGTGTTTGTGGCACCTTTGAGCGTCCTCGCCGCCCCTCAAGTCTGAATCGCTGGCGCACCCACCGAGTCGGAGATACGTCACCTGGATACACGTCCAGTAGGGACTCTTAAGACGTGGATGAAGCTTTCCATATCAGCCGACGCGATAGCAAGACACTTACTCCCGTTGTGCGCTTGCGCCCGTGGAACAGATTACATACGCATTGGCCGCTTGCGCTTATAAGCCATGACATGAGTCCTCCTACTGCATACGCTATTTATATCGTGAGGCCTTAGCCCGAGCCGGAGACCTGTGGGTCGGCAGAGGTGCTCGTAGTTAGTAGACGAAAGTGGAGTGAATTTATTTTTTGACGGTTTTGACCCTATAGGTATATGCATTGTTTGATCGCTGGCACCTTCCGTTGCTGGGCCGGTATCGTCCTTGCTTGTTCTATATATATATGTATGTATATGTATGTATTAGCTATCAGACAGCAGACGTTTCACGTCGATGTGTATGTTCCCCGCTTTATTCACAAAAGATAGAAAAGTCTGATTCAGTTATGTGCTGCATCTTGCGTATCCGTATATTCCCGTTTTCAAGCTTCTAGTTATTTTATTTATATTCGATGTATTCGCCTTGCTTTGCATACTCTGCATCGCGTGGTGCCTACGCCCGTTTGGTGTCAGACACGGCTCGCAGACTCATGCACGAGGAGCCGACCCGTGATTCCACGCGCCTATTTGAGTCGGGCCACATCCTGAAAGGACAACAGAGGTCCATTTTATTTCTTTCATTGTACAAGATGGGGTAGGTTTCAAGTCCCGTTCGACCATTTTATCGCACTCATGAGGCTTGCAGATTGTGTATACATCTCCGTGGTTAGCTGTGCCGGTCAGCGGGGGCCGCGCATATGCTTAGTTGTTTAGTGTTATTGATCGTGTTGGCCATGTGGGGCCGTATCTCGTATAGTAGTGGTGACCTTGCTTCTGGCCACGTAGAGATATACAAGATTCTTTATGTTGAGTTACGTATAATCAGATGAGACAGGGCCTTGTCGCCGCATGCTTTCCCTTGGCGAGATATAGGATTCTCGGTTAGTCAAGTTTTATGGCTGCGTAATATAGCCCGCCACGGAGTACCAGATGGCGCCGTTATATAGCCCGTCGATTCCAGGAACTGAGATGAGCCACCTGGGCACCGATGTGTCTAGGCTCACCAAATTAGCAATCCAGTCCTAATAGGGCACTGTGTGCGCCCATACCCCCAAGGGTGATGATTGCAAGCCTCAAGGCTATTACAAGCTTTTTAGGTAGTTGTTTGCAAGCTATATGCATTTGTGCCAACTTGCAAAGTTTCTTCAAAAGTCAGAGGAATACTTAAATATAAGCATCCATAATGTAGTGTTTATAATACTTTTCCTTAAATGTCCATTAATAGATAATGTTCATTAAAAACTTATTAGGAAAAGTTATTAAGATATGAGAATAAAAATTTCAGAATGACTGATTGACCCATTTTCGTGTTAAAGTAACATCGAAGCCACTTGAAAACCGCCATATTTCGAAGCTTCAAACTGGTACCCTTTTTGCCTCTCTTCTTCTTTCCCCACTAACATCAACCTCGAAGAATTCCTCAGAGGGTCACCTACCAATAAACTCTACTTTCTCTTTCCGCCACACCACGACATATTTTCTTTTCTTGAGCGACTCGACCTAAAACAGTCTAAAGTGTGTGGCAACCTATCCTCTATTCTCTCGTTTCGTGGCTATCGAACTCGAACCTATCAAGGTGAAAGAAGTGTCGTAACCTTATCCTTCTATTCTCCATTGACCATTATCCGTCGATACCGAAACCGCTAATACGGCATATAAGCAAGTGATTTCAAATTCGGAAAGCATCAGACACAAGTAACTTTACGTATCGTCAAAGTTTGGTTTTATAAACTACGTTGAAAAGAAAAGAAAAAAGAAAAAGGGAAGTGACTACCCAAAGTAAGGAGATAAGGTGGAAGATAAAAAGCTATATTTATACTAATAAAGAGAATCTATTAAAATCCATATCTAAGAATGGATTGCTCAACTATACTGATCAAAATCCATGGGTGAACATCTCTACTCTTTAGCGTGCACAATTTGATTACATGCCGCCTTAAGCACATCTCTGAAGAAATTAGTACACTTATCTAGCAATACACATTACTAGTTGTCTCATTAAGAACCTTACTAGGAAAAATCAAGAAAACCTTGCTAAGAAGAAAAAAAAGGACATTGTATTTTACTCCCCGATAAAGACCACGATTCAAATATCTAATTTTCTCGCATTCCTTATCGTGGTATATCATTTTTATTTGAAGTTGGTAGAATTTGGTGAATAATTCTACTGAATTATCAATTGAGAATTTTTTATACATCAATATCACCAATTTTGGAGATATGTGAAGAATAATTTTGGTGAATATGTTTTGGTTAACTTTTTGATGTAGTAACCCTTTAATCGAGCTATTAACAGTGTCTTTTATATAGAGAATAGGTACTTTTAGTATCACATATACAACATTTTTCTCAAATAAATGTATTGTCAATTCGACAATATGCATTCACCGGCTTTCTTCATAAATAATTATTATCTTGACATGATTTGAAGAATTAGTCACACGCCCCACCTCAGGAGGCATAACTAGCATCTCGGCGCTCTACTGTGTCTCGAACCGGCCTAATCAGAGCTTACACACCTCCTGCATGACTAATACTAAATCTCAAATCAAGAAAATCACAGTCAGACCCCCGACCGTAAATACAGCCCCCGCTCGACAAGCCTTATCTCCACTTGTAAAGAAAATAGCCTAACTAGGAAATGTGTAATAACAGTAGGAATCCTATGTGGGCCGACAAGACCACTCATGATGTTTAGTTATGACCGGTAAAGCAAATCCAAGTACTGCAACCAAGCAATGGCCGACAAAGACCGCTATCTAATGAAGCCTAAACAAGGCCCCACACGACCAACACGTAGCATAAAGCATACACGGCCCACGACTATCAACAAACCTAACCATAGGGAATCGAAACAATCAAGTAAGCCTCAGAGGATATACCGGCCGAGACAGCTCCCGACCTACCGTAGAACCGTACAAATAAAAGAGAGAAACCTTCTAGCTATTAGTCGAGAAACGTAAGTTGACCGCCTTACTAACTCGCTAAAACTAAGAAAGACCCCGTCCACGCCTATCGCACCAAGTGGTGTGCAAGTAATGCAAAGACTGCATGGGCATCAATACAATATGTATCAATATAAGAAGGTAGTAACCGTAAATGACTAAATGACCGAAAATGAAACCGAAAGTAAATGGAAAGAAGGGATAGAAATACTACTTGAATAGCTGAACTTCCCGCTATCTAATCTATCAATAACTACCGCAAACAAGAACCTTACCCGGCCCCCATAAGCCGTAAGCTAAAACCAAGACAAATAACTCCAACGGGGGCCCCCATAAGCCCCGGTGAGTATACTCTAATTTATATACCCCTAGCAAGGTCGTATTGAGTTATCTAATAACCATAGTCCGTCCTACTACCCCCGGGTTCGCAACTCAGCCCTCGGCTTCTATTCCCAAATTGTAGCTGTGTTCCGAGTCCAAGGGACTCGTGCTATCCGATATTCGCACCCCCGGCACCAGGCTCGACTGTGGGTGTGATGCAAGGTCGATCGGCATAAAATAGTCCGTATATGAAATGGATCAGATGAGGACCTGGGACCCCATCTTCGCCCCGCGCGATGGCATACCGCTCCTAGAGCGACGTCATCTTACCCATAGCGGCGCCGACACAACTATTAACTCCGGGTTGGTTATAAAGGGCCATACAGTGACAAAGTCAACTCTAACTAAACTCAAATACCGGGTCTCAATTTAATAACAACCGCTAATCACAATATATATACTTCGACTTGCTTCTGGATTCAAACGGAATTATAATACCGAAAAACTAACTTTGCCTAATGAATTTGCCTTAACATGCCCGGGATCGCCGATTTCGATTAATCATGAAGTTTCAAATCGTAGATTTGACAACTTCTTTTCAACCGTAATCGTGATATCGGGATTCCGGGGAGAACGAGACTAGTTTCGTACTAAATTTGGAAAAATGATAACTTTCTATATAAATATTAACTATATTTTAACTTAATGTAACACTATCAAAATGTATAATTTCTCGAAAGTTCGTAAGGGAGAAATGCTTAATAAGCCCGCATCGTATGTAATAATTTGGAGCAATTTCGACAACTTCTACTAGGCTGGCCATGATTTGTCTAGTGTATTTCAAGAAACTAACTCCGCAAAGAATGCTCCCCGGGCAGTTTATAATTCGATACCTCAAGTTAATTTGAATTTGAAAATTTTATAACTTAATATTCTTTTTTCTGTTTTTATATTTTTAAAAAGTTTTCAATTATAAATTAAGGAATATATCAAATGAACTAAGGGACTATTTATATACTTAAGGCGGCGGATGTGTGGGCTCATGGCACGGACCCTATTACGCTCTAATTTACGGGCATGCCACGACGCCCAACACGCGGGGAGGGGGTCCATGACATGCCGCCCGTCGCGCCTACTCCGCCTTCTCCCGTGCGATCCCGATTCCGTTCGTTCGACCTTCCCCGGGGCCCTTTCCTCGTACGTGTCGCACTTTAAAGCTCTCGACTAACGTACGAATAGGCGACTAAACGTTAGAAACTCACTTCTGGTGTAACATTAGCACAACGACAATTTGTATAGCATCGTGATATGACAAAGGCTCCAGATGTAACAGATATCACGTTTAAGACAGACTTCAATGCGGGCTTCAAATAAATAATTTATATTTGCATGATTAACAAGATCTAGACCATTTTGTTGGTATAAAACAAACCATTAATAGTCTCCTTTTTAGATATTACTTATATGTTTGATTTCATTCCAATGCTCTTCGTGTATAAAATTATATCTTGCTTGTACATTAATAGAGAATATTATGGTGGGTCTTATAGCATCAGCAAGATACATAAATACATCAATTATATTGAGATATTATACTTCTCAGATTAAGAAACTTCCATTATCGTCTTGAGGTCGAAATAGATCTCTTTATTCACTTCAAGTGACCGAATAATCATCAGAGTACTTAATGGATACGTTTGTTCATGTAAAATTTTTTAAATGACACTTTTTCTTGTATATGCACATTGATGGATAAAGATCCTTCAGGTTATATGTTCAATTTGTAGATCAGAAAATTTCTTGTCTTTACAAGATCTTTCATTGCAAATTATTTTCTTAAATACTAATTGTTTATTGGAACTCTTCTTGAGTTCCTCGCTGATTTATATCATTGATACAAATAACAAGTATAACAAAGTCGGATAGTATTTTCTTGATAAAAACACATAAACAAATGATATCTTTTATATAACATAAAATTAGTATCTAGGTTCATTGAGGCGATTATGCCATGCATTTTATTGTTTTAAACCGTATAATGACCTTTGAGTAATTTAATTAGGTATATCACTCGAGACTTAAACTATATGTTTCAAGTATTTTGAAAACTCTTCTGAAATTTTCATACAAATTTTATTATCAAATGAGCTATAAAAATAAATTATAACTATATCTATAGTAAGTATTTCAAAATTTTCATGCATATCTAAATTGATAGAAAAATATTGCTTTACTTGAAATTCACTTCTACTCATATATTCCAATTTAACATAAAGTTTAGTGCTAACAAAATTTCATGGCTAAATAATTACTACTATTAAATATTGAAATATTCATTGATTGTCCTTTTTTCCTCAACCTTCCTCCAATTTGCTTCAACTTTACTCTCCTATTCTCCTTGATTCTAATGAGCACGGATTTGCATGCCCGATCACGTGCATCCATTAATAAACTACTTCTTGGCCCTCAAGTTACGTCGTATTCATTCCTAGTACCACAACAAAACAAAAATCACAACTCTCCGTCCCCTCAAAACACCCTCACGTATAAACATAATATTTTCTTTTTCAGTACGTGTGGAACTACGAGAGACAAACTATTTAATTAATATATTTTAAGTTTTAAAAATAAAATTTTACATATTTCAAAATAAATTTAAAAAATATAAATGAAAAAATATGGCCAAACAAATTATTAATAATATAATTAAAAAATTCTTAAAATCAACTTGAAACTTGGAATTCACAAACAAACAAATTAATTTATTTTTTTACACAAATATATAAAGAGTATTTAACTTTGAAAGGAATTCGAGCAGAGAAAAGATCATTTAAGTGATATTTCGAAAATACATTTTTTAGTTTTCCTTACTCAGGTCTCGATTAAGTAGGTGTGATTATTGAATTTTAATACAGTACTAATTTTTCCTTTCATACTACACTCTTATCGTGAAAAAGAAGTTGTCTTTAAGGTCCTACTAATTAAGTTAGGAAAGCAAATTGAAAAAGTCTACAGGAACTTTCAAATTTGAGATGTATTGTTATTCCCATGTTTAAAAACAGTAAATTAGTTTTTTTTTTTTAAAATAAATCGGAAGCGGAAATTAGAAACTTTAAATAAAATATTTCATACTATAAAATTCACTTTGTGTGTTTTTAAAGAATTTTATTCCCTCGTTGTAATGCAAACTTCAGAATAGATTTAGTGTGATATTTGTTGAAGTGAACAATTTTTCCGAATTACCGTTGGTATATATTAATCTAAATTCAAGTCTAGAACCGAGTGAAAATAATGACGCGACGGTAGACTTTCTTTTCTAACTACATGCGCGTTTGATTTGCCGGTTCCTGGCCTGATTCAGGCAAGTAGCGAACTCGATTTTGCGTGTTAAATTTTTATATTCTTTCATTTTCAATTCACACCTCAACACTTAACTCTTAATTCCAACAAGACCCTCCTATTTGAGATCATCTACTCAACTAACTTCGTCTAACTGATCAAGAAAGTCGTTGTCGATATAGCTGTCCTAAATTTCATGCGACTTTGAAATTTGATGGGCCAAGTGGGTTACACATCGCTTTAATAGAATCTTTAATTAAAATAGTTTCATACTACGTGCTGCGGTCTCGCATCGGGACAACCCACCTTTTTAATAACTAAACTCGAAGTTATTTATCCCGAAATAACGTGTTTCATAACCAAACAACCTCAATTTTAAAATTCTCCAATTATCTTTAATACTCTATTTTATTTTTTAATTGTTTTTTTATTTGACTTCGTCAAATCAGAATGACCAATAAACTTACTTGACTCAAGTTAAATATCTCATTCTTAAATAAGATCTAAAAATCACAATTCTAACGGGTCTAAGAAAGCATACAGGCAAGCTGCAAAAAACAGGGGGAGTGTGTTTCCTATTTGAACAAATTCATAGGATTAGAATTAAACTAATTAAAAATATCTGAAAAATAATAATCCAGCAGGTAGAGTTAATTGCTTCAGAATAAAGGTTGGTTGGATGTGTGCAATCATCAAACAAAGAAATAGACTAGATTTGGTGACACCCTGCCATCAGGCCATGTAATCATTTGACTCTACTTTATGTACAAATTCTTGTTCCCTTCCTTTCAAAATATGTATTATTTTAATTTATTAATAAAAATAAGTAATAAATTTAAATAGCTCAACATTATTTAAATGAATTAATATATTTAATCAATAATATTTATTTTAAGACCAAAAATGTAATTTTCGCTTTCGCACTCATGAAATTTGATGAGAAACTTGAAAACAATGGGTCGATGCATTAATTATTTTCCGTTTCTTTTTTTCTATTACTATTTAATAATAGTACTTTTTAATTATCCGATCCTTTTTAGATTTCGCAAACTGTGTAGGGTCACAGGAGGAAAGAACTCTACTATGTAGTTTTAATTTTTAATTTTAAGATTTAAATTGAAGATATTTAATTAAATATAAAATTTAAAAAACAAAAAAAATAACTAATTTTTAAAATATTAATGTGATTTTTGAAAAAAACACTATTTTTTTTAAAAAATTAGTATGTTATGACTTCTAAGCCTTTACTTATATTTATACATTTAATATTCGAGAATGTTTGAAGACTATTTTTTTCATTAGAAATGACTCAATGATAATAATATTTACGCAAATATTAAAAGCTATGTCGTGAATCACGTAAAAATACTTTAATAACACGTGATACTTATTAAAAGTTGAAAAAAAGAAGAAGAAGATAACTCCTTGACTTGTTTTTATTTATTTGTTTATAATATTCTTATTTAATTAAAAAATCAGAAATCAAAAAGAATTTAAATTAATAATTTATAAATTTTGAATATGTTTTTCTAGAATGGTATAGTGGCAGTGTCGATGTTTTTGAAAGAGAATTTTACAAAATTTTGAACAACGCAATTTAAGGATTAAATAAATAAAAGTGACAAGTGGCTGTTCTGTTGGTTTCATAAGAAGACTCATTGATCACCCACAGATTACAACCATATGATAGTATTTCATGTGGATTATATTTAATTAATAATTAAGTGAGATACTTTAATTTATCCATCAAAACACAAAAATAATAGACGTTTATTTTTATTTATTTAATTAAAAATAAAAAATAATTTATTTCTTAATTTTTAATTTTAAATTTTATAATATTAAATTATCAAACTCAAAATTTGTCATATTTTTTAAATTCTTAAAAAAATAAAAAATTAACTTTTTAATTAATTAAAATTAATTTTGTTATTTTTAATTTGTCTATTAATTCTTGGATTAAATTAAATAAATAAAAGAAAAAGACATTGAAACAAGTGGGGCATTTATTAAAACCAAAATAAAACTATGGGTTGCTATCAGCTACCAAAACAGAATCTTTGAAAACCACTCGTGGCCTTTCTTGAATTTCAACTCTTAGTTTTTATTTGTTTGGTTTTGATGGGCGGTGCTCGAAAATTATATTCTACTATCAAATATAAAATATAAATATATTGAAAAAAGATTTTAATAATCTAAATTTCTAGTAAAATTATGTTCAATGGATGAAGATTGTCATTTCTTGTCTAATTGCAATTAAAGTTAGTTCATTGTAATAATACGTAACCATAATCCCTATGGTTAAACATTAATAAATCGCAGTGTAAAAATATGAAAAAGAAGCACCAATAACATATATGTTACAAAATAAAGAGTATAAAAAAGTATTAGAAAGTACAGAGAGATTAATATATTATTCAACTTCAAATTAATGTACAAATATATTGAATTGACTTTTATCTATAGGGAAAAAAGAGTAGCCGTAAGGCTTTTAGAGCAATCGCAGTTTATCGAAGCCGTTGCAAACCGGCCTCTGCTTGATCGCAAGATTAAGGAGGTTATTGTAAGGCTTTTCAGTAGTTGTTTGCTTGAGCTGCTTATAATTTGTGTACTTAAGCTACCTTGCAAGCTATCCGCTTGATTTTAAACTTGTCCACAAAATCATGCAATGGACATCTACATATATTTATAACACTCCCTTTTGATTTTAAGTTTAAACATTGATGAAGCATAGACATCAAGTACTATGCCTTGTTTTGAGGATTTGACGTATCTACTGAGGGAACCGCACACACCGGCTCGCAGGAATGTGGTCAGCGTATTTGGCATCATCAAAAGTGGAAAATTGACGGGAGCATAGACTTCAAGTACTATGCTTTATTTTGATGATCTAACAAATCTACCGAGGAATCGTGTATGATGCTCAAGGACCGGGTCTCTTGGTCTTGAATTCAACCTCCACTGCCGTTAGCCTCCACCTCTTTATCCAATTACCAAAAAGCTCTCTCTCAAGTCCTCTCACGTATATTGAACATCATACGATGCAAACCCGGTGGAACTAGACACGAGGAACCTAGTGCAACTAGATAAGTTGTTGTTCTCATTCTCGAAAGTCAACTTTTACAAATTCGTAAAAGCGCTTTTTACAATCGCTGGCCCAAGCACGCATCAGCAAGAGGAGGCCACGTAGTAGCAACACTCATCGCCGTCCTAGCTCTTTTGTATAAAGGTCAAAGACTCTATCTCTCCCTCATCCTCCGATATGCATTGAACAAAACAAGTGAAAGATTTGAGTTTGGCAAAAGCAAATGTATTAAGCATCTTTCTACATATGCAAAACAACCTTCTCGTTCACAAGACAAAGTTACTATAACTTGCGTAACTTGTTCCTTATCAACGAGTTATGTCTTAGTTCTAGGTTGTTGAGTCTTTTGTCCTTTTGCACTTTATATCGTAATATACTCCTCATTTGAGAAGATTTTGTGGTGTCATTTCGTTTGTATTCGTATCTATTGTGATAGGCTGTAGTTAGCATTGGCTGCCTCTTTTAGTGAGTTATTACAAAGAGGTTGCACAGGTATTGCAAGGAGGATGGATTAATATTAATTTAGATTTTACAAAGAGTTTGTAAATCCAATATTTTCCGTCGTTAAGTGGAAAACTCCTACTAGGGTAGGTCGTGATTTACCTCTTGGCAAAAGAGATTTTCACGTAAATATCAGGTATTCTTTACTGCTCATGAATGTGAAATCAGGTGAGACCCGATTCTCCATACCGTTTGGTGGACTAACGTCAACTATCAAGCATGATTAGATTTGTTTGGTTTCAATATGATAACCGTTTCCTTGGTTGAATGATTGAGAAATGTTTTTGTTTTTGTTTTTCACGCAAAGGTTCAATATTTATTTAAAGATATGACATTCTCAAAGCTTGACCAACCCCAGTTAGTTGATAAGAGGATACCAGTTCATATTGACAAATTACTCCCAACCACCTCGTTAAAAAGCAATAAAGTCCCACATTGGTTGGGAATGGATCGATGGTTTGTTTATATGGACTTGGGTAATCCTCCTCATGAGCTAACTCTTTGGGGTTGAGTTAGCCCAGGTGCCATATCTTTTACATATTTTAAAGTTCGACTAATTCTATTTCACGCCGAAAAATTTCACCTTGAGGTGATTTTTGCTCTTTACAATATTCTTTTTGTTTATATGACATGTAATTGGTTGATTTTTTTCGAATATATATTTTTCTTCTTGTATAATGGGTTTTAACGAAGAAAAATAATTCACTCTAAGGGCCCAGTTGGCCTTGGGAGACAGTCTCCATGATATGAAATCATATGAGTTGAAGTTGAAGTTTTATTTGAACGTGCAATTTAAAAATTTTAAATTGTATATTTTTTCATGAACATAAAACCACCATAAGTTGCAAAAACTATCAAAATTTCTCCAATTTTATTAATCTTACCGCATAAGCAAAAGTTCATAACAAAATACCACACAAGCAGCGTAAAGTCATTCTAAAAATACAATATTAATTGATCAATCTTAAGTTCAATAAAAAGTAAAGTTGAACATGCGTTGTAGTGTACTTCTCCTGCCACATAATTGGCAAACTTATATCTCCGATATAAATGATTAGCAAATATTGAAAAGAGTAATAATGTCACCACCAATTTTATTTACATCAAAATAAATAATTGATAAATATAAAATAGTGAATTTTTTATTTTTTATTTTTTATAAAATGATTAAACTCTGTGGGTCAAATTTTGTATTTGAAAAGTCCATCTCATGATTTGGAATCTCAAATCAAGCTTTTGAGAATTAAAATTTCATCTCATAATTTAAAATTTTCGCATTAAATCGCATGTCCAAACGAGTATTAATCATGAACTTGAGTGATTACTATATATATTCTCCAATTTTTTTCACATTAGAAATAGCTATAAACACCTCTATTCATAATATAGTACAAATTAGATATACTACAACTAGAATTTGAAAATATCTTCCAATGCAATTTTAGCTATAAATTACATATATGCATGTTGTAAACCGACAAATCACACCAACTCGATAATACGAGTCAAATTGAGCAAAAATAAATTAGACTAGTGATTCAAAGGTTGGAAAAAAACTGACATAATTGATTTGGCTTGATTTAAACTAAAAAAAAAAACAAGAGAAGACCATTAAAAAAAAAACAAAATCATAAGTTAAAAATATTTTTAAAATTGTTTCATAGTTTTTATCTGTTGACATATTATTTCAAGTCTTGACTTAGAATATTGAATGATTCTATAAGTTTTATAGCTTATAGCTAATTCAAATAAATTCAAACAAAAGCTAAATCAATATCAATGTTAACAAAAGAAATGATTTCAACGCTTAGAATGATAATATTATTAGATATCTATTCTTAATTTTTGTATTGGTTAATTTTACACATTGAGAATATATAACTTATTTTTTAAAAAATATTTAATTACGTAATTAATACTCTTATTAGTTGTACTTATTCGGCATGACTCCGCACTTTTAGAGTATGTTTATTTTCGTTATTACTTATTAATCTTATATTAATATTTATTTTTACGCGATTCCATTATTTTTTTGGTTGAATATTTTAGTATAATATCAATATTAGCAAAGGAGGATCTCGGGATTTTGGCACAATGTGTTTTTATGATTGACTTGTTCAATTTTTACATAAGAGAATACTAGGTGCCGCACCCTTGAAAAGTAGCAAGATTTCAATATTTATAAAGGAGGAGTAGATATTGAAGAGCCTAAAGAATAAAACTTGACTCGTTGCTGTGGCACTATATGACCAACTATTACTTTGGGCGGCATGCCTTATATTTATATATATATCATATATGTATACATATACATACAGTTTCACCGAATGTTCGGATGTCATGGCACCCCAAATCATGTACATAGATCCGCCTCGAATACTAGTTTTACATTTTATGATATTTTCTAATTAAGAAACATATTACGCTTGTAATGCTATCTAGAATTAAAGAAATATTTCAAGTATAAATTATATAGTTTTATAATGTAATTTTATTGGGAAAAATCTAAAGTTGAAAAAGCCTACCTTTATTAGTTAGATTTAATTTATAAAATTAAAAATTCGATACAATTAATTTATTTTGATATTTAAATATTCAAATTAACCCAAACTATATATATCACATTTACATACATAAATATCTCACAATTTTACTGAAATAATCAAAATAATTAAAAACTAATTGTAAATCTAGTTGAATTTTAATCCCATTTGACCTCCAAGTTTGACATTTCCCATTCGCAATAATTATATCCTTCTTGGAATTAGATTCTTTACCGGTCTTTACGTCCAAATGCTTAAATTCATACTTATCTTCACAATTTTACTCCTAACTCAAATTAATATCTTTACAGTTTTAATGAGACAGTAAAACAGAAATTAAAACAATTTATAATTACAATTGACTCTCAATAGTGGTGAAATCTAAAATAACTAAAACCATCTATAATATAGTTAGTTATCTTATTCATTTCTTTTTAGTTATTGATAAGGATAAGATATTTGCATAATTCTTAAAAAAATAATTTAAAATATAATCACTTAATATATTTTTATTAATTTTTTAATCACTTAATTAAATATTTTTTAAAAAAATTTAAAATTGTTAAAAAAAAAACTGTTGATATTTAAAATTGACAAATATTCTTAAAAAATTATTTTTAATATACTTAATAACTAAAAAATTATAGAAATGAGTAATTAATTTTAAATTATTTAATTTAGAGAACGTTTTAACACCCCAGAAGAGTTAGTTATTGAAGTTGTGTAATAGGAGATTGTTTTGCGTACAATCTTGCCATAAACTAATATCAAATAAGGGAAAAATATTTAACAAATGAAAATTATTCAAGCCTTTTCTTTTTCTCTCCCTTTTTTTTTTTTTTTTTTACTAATTTACTAAAACCTTATTTTGCAATAGTACTTAATATTTCTCTAATTTTCTAAAATCTTCATAATATATATTTTTTTGTGGGATATTTTTCTTGTCTTCAATCAAGTAAATAAAGGTCCACATGTGCACATAAAAGTGACGTGCCATTCAAGATTAATAATCATTACCCCAAAATTAATAATATTGGATAATTTTTTAAAAATAATAATAATAAAAAAAAATTGGTCCGTAATTAACTAGTTCTCCTCTCCTTGTTAGAACTCTTCAACCAGCTTCTATATAAAGCTCCTATAATCTTCTCTCCTAACTTCCTCCCTCCTATCTCTCTTTCTCTGTATTGTATAAACATATAGATACATATATACAGTATAATATTTTCTCTATTCATCGTCGCCATGGCAGTTAACGGTAGTGGCTTCAGGTTTGATCGTGAGTTTGGCGAGATGCGATCGATTTCGTTCCGACAGTCTCCGGTGTTTCCTCGCCGAGGCTCCTGGATTTTTGAAAGCTCCAGGCGGTGCACTTCGGCAAATGTCAGCTACCGGCGGTGGTGACAAGGCTCGGCGGGAAGTCGGCGTTCGTCGGAAAACTCGGCGACGATGAGTTCGGCCACATGTCGCTGATTCTCAAACAGAACGGCGTCAAAGCCGACGGGATCTTCAACTTCGACAAGGGCGCGAGGACGGCTTTGGCGTCAGACCTACGCGCCGACGGAGAGCGTGAGTTCATGTTTTACAGGAATCCAAGTGCCGATATGTTGCTCACACCTGGCAGAGTTGAATCTTTGATCTTATTAGATCTGTAAGTTCCGTCGTCATACAAATCTCTTTATTTTCCCCACCAACTCGCATTGGATTTATGATTTGTTGCGTTTCACGTGCCCCTCTCGTAGTTTTTGTGATCTTATTTGCTATGGTATAAGAAGCTGGTGAGTTTGTTGTTGTCTGTTCTTGACTCAACTGTAGTTTAGTGAATATAATATAATTGAAAACTTTTAAAAAAATAAAAATATTTTTATTTTTGGATGGGTTTGGTTGGTGTCCTTTTTTTGACTTTACTGTACTGTTTTGCTAATTAGCAAGAAAAGGACATATCATTATATTTAATTACATGGTGGTAGGTGGGTTATCCTGTGATCAGTGTAATGTTATCTTTAGGTTTCACATTAGATCCAATCCGGAATACCCTTAGATCAAAGTCCGCTTAGGCCATTAGGATACGTACAAGATAATTTCTTGCATCTATTTTTATGTATTTGATGTCATCATCAATGGTATTTCAAGTTAAAAGGCAAAAATTGGGTATAAATTGCGGGTTTCCTTTATCATATATGATCAGCGAAGCATAAGGTGATCCCTATTTTTGTTTCATGAGAGACAGCTAGAATTTTGTCAATTAGGAGTTCGGAAATTGGGGGAAAGGAAGAGTGGATGATTTGAGAAAAAGCTAGTTCATGTCAAACTATAATTTGTATGCAATTAAGGGGCAGCTGTGTTAATTTTTCTGAGAGAGTAGTGGTGTTGTCCGTTAGCCTAGCCAACTTCCTGCCTTTCAGGTGTTGAAATCTGAAAGAGCTATACTTTTGTCTCCTTTCCTTCATATATCTTTATCACTCTTTTGTTTCCACGCGCTTATTTGTTTCTTTTATCTCGTGAATAATAATAGTGAAAAAGAATTAGGAGTATCTTCTTAAATTTTTAGTTCACATGATATTTGCAACAAAACAAGTTGCTATTATATTATATTGTTGATTTTTCTCTAGAGAAGAAGCTTCCTTATTACCAATAAAAAAATTTCTTTTTTAGTTGGTTGGCTATCTTGGTTTAGTTTGATTTTTCGCCTTTTAATTCCCTGTCAATCTTTATTTATTTATTAATTTTTTAAAATTTGAGTTGTTTGGGACTGAAATTAGTTTCATCTCTTCTTACTAAAGGATGTTAGTACTCCTAAAATCAGAAGTTAAAGTTACTGTGACAGAAGAATCATGAATACATGGTGCCAAAAGAATTCATGAAAGTCAAAAAAGTGTACAATGACGATATATACTAGGAATAGTATAGAGTGTATCACCCGAGATCTTTGAGGCACTGTCACTAGCAAAAGAGTGTACCAATTTTACCAAGGGGTTGGTGAGAGGTACAGTTAAATTCATGTCAGGTGTCATTATCATGGATTCATATAGTCATTAATTGTCACCCCCACATTTAATTAATAATCAAACTAATTTGTCTTGATTTTCGTTCTGAAATTTGACCTTGGCCTCAAGTTTGGTATAGTTACTCTTTAACTCTGTAAATCCTAAATTTCAAATAATGTGTTCAATTTTGATAAAAGATGAAGGAAATTTTTGGTTTTATTGATTAAAACAGGACGCGATAGCATTGGTGCCCAAGCTTATTGTTTCTCTGATTTTGTATATTTGTGACTCTTGGTGTATAGGCTAAGGTGTTTCACTACGGATCAATTAGTTTGATCGTGGAGCCATGCAGATCAGCACATTTGAAGGCAAATGCAAGAGCAAAGGAGGCAGGGCTGGGTTTCTTTATGACCCAAACCTCCGTTTGCCGCTGTGGCCGTCTGCAGAGGAGGCGAGGAAGCAAATCAAGAGCATAAGGGATGCAAAGCTGATGTTATCAAGGTCAGTGATGTGGAGCTCGAAAATTCTTACTGGAAGTGACAAGATTGATGATGAGTCCTGCCATGTCTTTATGGCATCCCAACTTGAAGCTCCTCTTGGTCACCCTCGGTGAGAAGGGTTGCAATTACTACACCAAGGTATATCTTTCTTCTACTCTTTTGGGACATGTAAAAGAATATTTACACTGTCAAGTCACTTGCATAGTTGTCTGTTACAGCTGGTTAAAATAATGTCCCTTTGTTTTTCGTTGTTTTATTTGATTGCTTGTTATTGAATTCTCTAACATTAGCTGTAAAGTGGTTAAGAGAAGGGGGTAGGTAAGAACTTAGAAGAAAAGAAGCACTATTGTTTAATTTGTAATTATAGTCGTACCAAGTAGGCCAAGGGAGGACCTACAGCACTTCAGTACATAATTGGTGTACCTAATTTTATTTCTTCCACTTGATCTTAGCTAAAAAGGCTATGGCATAATTTAAAGTATTTCGCTTTCCGCCCTACTGTTAAATTATAGTGTCCTCATGGCCAATATGATGCATATCTTTTTAATTAGAATCCGTGATTTCAATATACTGACAAGGTCGAATAGTGTTATTATTTGGTTGCTCAATTGTTTAAATAGAGAAACTTGAGTTAACCATACTTTGAAATTTGTCTACGAATTAATGATTCCTTAAAGTAATTTATTGGGTTTACTCTAACTTTTGCTCATTATATATATATATATATATATATATATAAATGAAGTAGAGTTGTGATTGATTTCTTAAATTTCTTTTGAAGGACCAAGCAACAGCAATAGCTTTTAGTGACTTGCAAAGATTCTCTAAAATAAAGTACTTTTTTTTTTGGGAGTAAAAATTTGTAATTAGTCTTGGATAATTTGATGTGACTTGTTTTTTGGGGGTGTAGAAATTCCATGGAAGCGTTGGGGCATTCCATGTGAAGACTGTTGACACCACTGGAGCTGGTGATTCTTTTGTCGGTGCCCTTCTAACCAAGATTGTTGATGACCAAGCCATTCTTGAGGTGAAAATATAACATATAACATAACTAGTGCCTTGTATAATTTATTAGCACCAAGTTATAGACAAATAGTAACTTGGGGGAGTATAATAAAATGCAGAATGAAGCAAGGTTGAAGGAAGTACTAAGGTTTGCATGTGCATGTAATTACTACAACCACCAAGAAAGGAGCAATCCCAGCTTTGCCTACTGAATCTGAAGCCCTCACTTTGCTCAAGGAGGAGCATAGAATGATTGACGACGATGTTATCCTTTTTAATTCTTTTTCATCTTTGATATATCTCGCCTTTTATCAGTTTTTGATTTCAATCTATCAATCAAATCTAGGCAGGCAGTCTTTCAAATTTCAGTTTGGGGTTTCGATTTATAATATGCTTTCTTGTGATCATCTAAGACTGTGCATAAAGGCACTTTAATAAACTAAGTTTTCTACCTATTGATTTGTCGGTGGATCTTTAATTTTGCCTTTTTTATTCTCCCCTTCCTTTTAAAGTTCTCCTTTTCATCATTATTCAATTTCGAGTTATTTATATTCTAGGAGACGAATAGTTTTCAGCTATTTCCTTTCACCAGTCCCATTAAGGTTGGGAATTTTGCCTAAGTAGTCTAGCTTAAGCTGCCAAGTGCAGTAAATCGATGAAGGATCATAACCAGTAAAGGCATAGTTGGCTAGATCAATAGCCTCGATAAGGTTGCCAGAAGTTCTCAAGAGAACTGCCTCTGGAACATGTATGTTGCCTAAATTTAGTGTAACAAGCTCAAACTTGTATTTCAATTAAGTTATTACACAACTAGTATAGGGAAAGTTGTCCAGAGGAATTGTCCGTAGAAAATTGGTCCATAGTAGAACTTATCAGACGGTAGTTAGGGAACTTAAAGATGTGTTGGTTCTAACAACAAAAGAAGGTTTTACTAGCACAAAGAAAGAGAGAAGTTTGGTCCCGGAAAATTTAATTCAAGAATTCAACTTCAGAAATGTTATGCCAAAATGGAAAAACACTCTACGTTGCGATCCAATCATTCAGTGCATTGCGAAGTAAGCAAGATAAAGAATATCTTAAGAACAACAACGTTTGTACTTACTGAACATATCTGTTGACAATATGAGTGCACTGCGGTGGAAGTAGGGAAAGATAAAGAATATCTCAAGCAGAATAACGTTTCTTATACTTACTGAACATATCTGCTGACAGTATGAGTGCACTGATTTAAGTACTACACGCAAGCACACGTATACTTTTAAGCAGGAATTTAAGATGGAGTTTAACCAAGATCTGGGACTGTAAAATACTCATCTTCATCTGGGATTTCAATTCTGGGCTTCTTGTAAGGAATGTGATATTTGGTTGGCCTGTAAATATTTGTGTTGCTCGACTGAGGTACGGATAGCTCAGGTACTTCAGCTGCTGTTTGTTCACCAAAGAGATCAATGTCTCCCAACCACTCAAATTCGGATAGCTCAAGTAACTCCTTCTGTATAGGTTGAAACAATCAATATAGGTTATTCATTACATAGTAGATGAAAAGATAATGACACAGTAATATTGAACCAAAGGGTCACCACAATTTCTCAGATTATACTGAACTCTAAGCCAGCTTCGTATATACATGTAATGGTTAGAAAAATGGTTCCTATATATCGAGAAATGTAAGGAAGTCTTTTTAACATATTTGAGTGTTTCAAATTCTAGTTTAATGAGTTAGCTGCTTTACCAATAGAATCGATAGCTTCTCATTTAGGAGAAGTCCCCACACACCCAAGTGGTAGGAAATATAGGTGTTTATAAAATGTATCAAGGAATAAGTTTATTTTACCTTGTCACTAGACTCATAATCTGGAAATCCTAGTAAATCATCAACAGGCCAAGATGGTGATGTGATACCGGACAATTGCTGTGGAGGCATTTTCAAGCCAACTTGTTGGGAACTCTGATGAGGTGGTTGTGGCTCCAGTTGGCTTGTTACTGAATCCTTATTGCAGCTTGAGCTCAAGGCTGCCACGAATTCCAGTAGCTAGGAAGCGCTGGTGGTTCTTAGCGAGGTTGCTGGCTGGAATGAATTGCTTGGTCACAGTCCTTGCAAAAGAGAGCTCTATCCTCAACACAGAAGATGAAGGCTGCTTTATCCTGCATACATGATAGTTCAAGGTAAATGTAAGCACAATTTAGTTTCCCAAAGACTGTCAGAAAGTTTCGGAAAATAACATTGTTTCTTACATCAATCTTTTTTTTTCCTAGTATGTTTACATCATTTGGACAGGTTCAGATAAATCACTTCTAGTTCTTGCTTCTCATGGCATCCAAATTAGAATTATCACTTGACTTACATATGCATATTCCTAATCAAAGATCTCTAAAGGTATAAGATAGACATGGAATCTCATTTGAGGTTTCCAGTCCTTAAAAGAGTCAACACACCATAGGTTACCCTGCCAAGGTTCAATATTTTTCAGCTTGCATATCCTCAAAGAAAATCCAACAACCGAAAGCATAAACCTTTTTTCATAAATGAGAAATCTTTGTTTCTTTTGAATTTCAAAACTCGGTGAATATTAAGTCTGTTCCTCTACTTTCTGCATATGCACTAGAGACTTAGTTTCCCAACATGGTTCAAACTTGTGACATGTGCCTACCACACATTCAGTGCCGACCTTTGCCGTTGAACCAAAGCCCTTAGGCACTGAGAATATAAACTATCCGTAGCCATCAAACCATTTCATTATGCCCAATCTACATATACAACCTTTTTTCCGGTTGTGATACTTATGGGATGAGGCTTATGTGGGGTTTGGGAAGCCTACGTCCCTCCCTTTTTTGTTCTTTCGCTGGGAAAGCAAGAAACATTATTGTACTCCGTTTCATTTATACTTCTTAGTTTGACTGAACAAGAAGTTTAAGAAATTAAAAGGGGACTTTTGAATCAAATGGTCTTAAACTAAGGACGGTAGTCTGATGTACTAATACACCCTTTGAATCTTCTGGTCTTAATCATGGAGGATGTTGGAATTAAAAAGTTACTAAATGTATAAACTGATATTCTCTTTTAAAGATACTCAAAAAGGAGTAAAAAGATAAATAAATTGAAACAGAGGTAGTAAATATTATACGCAAAATTAAGAGTATGGGAACAGTTATTAACAAATCTCACCAGTTCATTGGAATCCTCTAATAAACCAAGCAGAAGTCTAATCATGAACAATAATGTAAAAATTTCAAGAGTGCGATTGACATATTAACACAATCTAGACAAGAACAAATCGTTCCACGAAGAGGGCTACAAAAGGGGGAGATTTCTTACTTGGCAAATATCACAAGGAGGAAGCTTGTTGGAGAGGCAATTGAAGATGAAGCTCTGGTGCTTACTTGCCAGTTTATTTGCAGCATGAACTTCACATCACATTTGCACAAAGCAGCCTCTTCATCAGCACAGCAAATCACTGTAGCTTGAGCTTTCTCACACACATCACACTGGATCTTCATCTTTACTACTCCTATTCAAAATACTCAGACTCTTTGCTTCCTCAAACTAATTCAGGGCATACCCTTCTTTGAGTTTCACACAATGAGGTCTTGAAAGATTTTATTTTTCGAGATTTAGAAAAATACCCAAAATTCTGGTACACCGGAAAAGGCCAGTCAGACAGAAACCGAACTCTGTGCCTGTGAAATCAAGAACCCAAAGCAGGGGGATTACTCCAATTGAAAAGAAAACTTCAATCACAAACAGCAAAAAAAAATTAGGAAGCAGAGGGGAAATGGAAGGAGAAAGAAAGGTAAACTGAAACGACTGGAGGAAATTTGAGGAAGAGTGTGTGGATAAGGGACTCAATTTGGATTTGCGCATAAAATACTAGATGACTGTTGAGACAACACGGCATTAGTGGGGGCCCCAATCTTCGTGTGGCTATTGGATTGCTGTTAAAATTAGCGGCCAATGAATTTTTGCACCTTATTTACAAAGTTTTTCCACGGATCCAATTTAATTTTGGAAAATCACAATATATAAATAAGGTGTAATTGCGGGTATGACCCGGTGGCAGGCGCTAAGGATATTCGATGCTAGGAGGGTGGGAAGGGAAATTAGAATTTTTGATAGATCGATCAATCCCAATAAGTAGGATTCATAGGAATTATGGTGCACGAAGATAGATAAATCTCAATTATGATGTAAAGAAATGTTATTTTTTTCTTTTCTAATATGTTGTCTTTGCAAAAAATTTTCCCTCACCTCACAATCAACACATCCTTTTTGTCAAGTAAACCGCGTACTTCCTCATAAATATACGCTTTCAATTCAAATCAATAATATTGCACTCGTAGTCTTTAACGTTTAGCTGGGCGTATTCGTACGTTAGTCAAGCAGTTTTATAGTGTGACTCGTACGAGAAAGGCCCGGAAAGGACGTACGAGCGTGAAATCAAGGTAGCAAGGAGAAGGCCGTGAGCAAAGCCGCAATGGGGTAGCATGTCACTTTGACCCCCCTCCCTCCGCATTGGCGCGTGACACGCCCAGAACGGCGTGTCAGTCGTGAAATCCCCTCGTCCACCGCCCAAATATTATGTATAAGTTCATGTTTTCATTTGTTTTCACTTCATATATCAAACATCTTCGTCCAACAAGTGAGAGATACGTTATTTAAAGTACTTCTCTTCCGAATACGCTGTCAAATGTCATCCAAATTCAAATTAACTTCGTATATTGAGTTCTAAGCATGCAAAATGAGCATTAATACTTGTGTTATTTTCTTGAAATTCGCCCGACAAATCGTAACCCACTGAAAGTAGAAGCTGTCGAATTGCTCCAAATCGATTCTTATACGGGGCCATGTGCTTCGCTACATTTATCCTTCAACTCTCAAAATTATACGTTGGCCCATATTCCATTAAGTCAAGTATAGTTAGTATTATAAGTTATCATTTTTGCCGAATTTAATATCAACTTAGTCTCATTCTCCCAAGAATACAATTACAAAGGGGAATAGTTGTTGAATACGACCAAACTCGCCGCCAATCGAAATCAACATCATGTACGTTAAGGCGAATTCCTTCTACAGTTAGTTTCTTTAGTATTGTAATACCTGCTTGGAATCCCGCAAAGAGCCAAGTATATCTATTGTGATTAGCTATTGCATTAGTTGAAACCAAGATTATGTTACTTGGGACTGACTTCGCCCGTATAGCCTTCCATAACCAACCCAGGATTACAACAGGTCGACGCGCCAGGCTGGGGACGACGTCGCCCAAGGAGCGATATGCCGTCCGCGAGGGACAAAGATTGGTCCGAGGGTCTCATATACCCATTCCATGGTTAAACTATTATATGTCGTACCCGCACCACACCCCCGTCGAACACGGCGCCAGTGGTGCAAATACGTGAAACCGCTGGGACTGCATACGCTATAGTTCGGGCACGAGCGCCTGGGCTACAGACCTATAGTGACAGGATGGCCATAGTTATTAGATGATTCAGACCTCATAGTCTATCAAGCTTTCTTTGATTTAAAGATTAGGCACAGCACTGTAAGGTATAAGCTCGCCCAAATCGCCTTAGATCCTAGCAGGCACCAGCGCCTATGCCTCCCAAGGTGGGGCAAGACAAACATGGCATCGAGCCTAGCCGTATCCAGGACTCGCAGTCGTTGGCAGTCTTGCCTACGGACGTCATGCACCACATTCTATGTAGGAGGCCGAGGGCATGACAGACGGTTACTCTTCTTTCTCTTCTAGTCGTGCTATGAGAGTTGTACTAAATAGGATTGAATCCCTAAACTTACCATATTCTCGCTTGTCTACGCAGAAACAGCCCACATACAACCGACCACGACTCACAGAAGTCGGACGTCATTGCCAGAGAGGGCACTAGCCTGGGTGCCCCATTCGTAGTCGCCGATCTGGGGCGACATGGAGACTCCATCTCTGGCCTCCTGCCAGCCTCCACCCGTCAGAGCCGCCAAAGCGCATGTGCCCAAGACCACCCTGCCAGCCTCTATACCGATGCCATCGATCGTGAGGTTAGGAGTGTCAGTTTTATAATAGCCGATGATGGCTACACAACATCACTGGCATCCGTAGCCGCAGTAATCTCTGTAGTGACTGTAGTTCGAGGGTTCGAGGGTTCGAGGAGTTTCTCGCACCGAGTCCCCCCAAGTAGCTAACAATGGATGAATCGAGATATGACCCTCGTAACTTTTGGACCAATGGCTGATCTTCATGTGGTAATGCATGCCACACCTAAGAGTTGGTTGAATTAACTTATTTCGCCACGGACATAGCATTGTTACGGTACGAGAGTTTCGGGAGAGTGTCCCGAGGTGTAGATGTTCCCCTCCGACTTGGTCCAACTTTAGAGGCCTTCGGGACCATTATTTGCCGCGAGAAATCTTGGGTGAGGGCCTGTGGTAAATCGCTTAAGCATCTAGAGTTGGGTTACGAGTGTTCTGGGAGTATGCTACGAGATTTGACTCCCAGCCCGATATGCACTAGCTTTTGTATATATTATGCCAACTAGAGTGCACCGATTTATTATGGGTCAAGTTTCCAAAGTATATGTAGACTTGTATTACGTCTACTCTATGGGAGGACATGGGTCAGTCTGCAGATTTAAGAATTTCCTTAGGAATATCATAGGATCAGCAAATACAATGGAGACATAGAGAGTAAATCGTGAGTAGCGTCAGCAGGCTAGACCTAGTGATGCTAGCGCAGCTCCAGGTGACCCAGGTCACGATTTTCATCGTGTAGACCACCTAAACCTCCACCTCCACCGTAGTAGTAGGGTGAGTAGATTAGGTCAGCTGGGGCTGGCCACATTCCCACGAGAAGCTCATGACCATCAAGTTCGGGCAAAGAACATGTAGGTCGAGTGAGTAGATTCACCATGCCACTTTGCCCTATCTAGCAATGACATCATCCTGGGCATGTAGGTATGGTTCTACTGTGTTACAAATGTGGATTTAGAGGGTCACCTCATGAGAGACTCGTCCACTCAGGTCGAAAGGACGGATCGATAGACAAATATCTTTCGTATGAGGTCACGTGCCCCAACATCTCCCAGAGTGCGTAGGCCTCAACTCCAGTCATAGAGACAGAGGTGATCAAAGGCACTGGGCTCTCAGTGACCCCATCCGCATCGCACTTATGCTCACGGGCGATAGGAGGCGTGAGTCGTCGCCACGTGTAATGTGACGCGGACATTTCGCTTCCTCATTCTATTTATGTTTTTGATGTAATCTGTGCTCCAATTTGTCTTATGTTACGCCACATGGCCCAAGATTCAGATCACGCCGAATTACTTCGTTGACCTTTTCAATGTCCACACCCCTAGGTGATTCTATTATAGCTAAAAGGATCTACCGAGGTTGCACAATGGTGGTCAGCTGGGTCGCCACTTTAAAGGCATTTGGTGGAATTAGAAATGATCGATTTGACGCAATTACGGGTATGATCGCTAGCACCATGTTATGCCAATGTAGAATATCGACCAATACTCAAATCCGCTTTCACTTTCCGCGGAGGTAGTGCGGAGGGAAAGGTAATGTGAGCTACGCCAAAAGGTAGGCTTATATCCCATTTATGCAGAAAGTTGATAGCCAATGGTCGCATCTATAATATTGTCGTGGTCTCTGATGTACAAGCAGATCCCCACTCTTCACCCACCCAAAGAGGTCAATGAATTTCCAAATGTATTTCTGCATTTCAACGCTTCCCGATATTCCCTGCACGGAAAATACTCTTGCTATCGATCTATTACTGTGAATTTCATATATCCATCCCTCTCGTACCGAATGACTCATGTTAAGCTCATAGAATTGAATGAACAATGAAAGATTCATAGATAAGGGCTTCACTGTGCCGAGTAATTTCACCGGCTGGGTGCGCCAATTTCGTTTGTGCAAAGAAGGATGGCCCTCTCGCATGTGTATAGATTACCGATGCCTAAATAAAGTCACCATCAAGAATAAATACCTACTTCCCCGTGATGTATCGACCCGGCTGATCGCTACAAAAGGGGCAAAGCATTGCTATAAGATCGACTTAAGGTCTGTGTATCACCAAAAGTGACTCAGGAGTAGATATCCCCGGGCTATCACCTCAAGACCAGGTTTGGCCATTTTGAATTCTTAGTTATGTCCTTCGGGTCGATTCTAATGCTCCTACAAAGCTGTTCATGGATCTCATGAACAACATCTGTGTCATATCTCGAATTTGTTTGTGACAATATTTAATTGATGATATTCTAGTGTATTCTCAAGTAGAATTAAAACATCGAGATCATTTACGAACAAAGGCTCCAAATTCCTCGGGGACGCGCCATACGCAAAATTTTCTAAACGTGAGTCTCGGGCCGAATTTCGTGGCTTTTTTGGGACATATCGTGTCGAGGCCGATATTCAAGATATTTACAAAAGACGAGGCAATAAAAACATGGCCTGGACCTACCATTCCGACCGAGGTCCGCAGTTTACTGGGATTAACTGGGTACTACATGAGGTTTGTGAAGGGTTTTCGACCATATCAGCACCTTTAACCAAGTTAACTCAAAAACAACAAAATTTCACCGGGATTGGAAGCGTGTGAACAAAGAGTTTCCAAGAACCGAAAATAGATTGACATCACACTCGTGACTAGCTGCCAAGGATCGTAGAAGGATGTTACACCCCGTAAATTCTTGAAATTTAGACGGCTCATTCGCATGTTGCTTAAGAGTTTTAGAATGCCACACATGCTAGAAAAGGCCCTGGAAAGACCGAACAAGCGCCACGTCGAACCATCGCAAGAGAGGCCGGGCGTCACCCTCCGCGATGTACAACGTGTCACGAAGGGCTCACCTTCGCGATGGCCAACGCAAGCCACCTGAGGTTAGGGTTCACCAAGTATATAAAGCCCCCACTTCATTTTTTTCAGGATAATCATCGACATTTTTCAACGAAAGCAAACAAAACGAGAGGATGCATGGTTTACTATAAATTCCTTCCATTTACGCTGTTAAATGCGGTCCAAACCAAATAACTGTGTAGCGGTGGTATTGAGTGCAGGAGCATTCCTACGATGTTAGTTTCGTGAAATTCCCGCCGCGAATCGCCGTCTCACCGAGCTAAGGTAAGAAATTGCTCCAAATTAGTGTCAATATACTTAGCCCTAAGTTGAGTATTTCTCCCTTCCGGGACTTCCGAGAAATAGCGAGTTTTCATCCGTTTTTCGATAAGTCAAAAAGTTTGGGCTATATATATTCATGTTGTTTTCTTCCGTAATATTGACGACTTATTCTAATTGCTATAAATATGAACGCAATTGGAAGAAATAGCAAAAATACTGGCCGAAAGCACCAAGTAGCCAAGAAGTCGCAATTGAGGTATGTAAAGCTAATTTCTTTCAGCAAGTTAGTAATTCTAGCATAGTAAAATAGAGAGTAAATCCAGAAGAAAGTTTCAGGTTTGAGTATTATGCCCAATGTGAATTCAGTAGACGTGTTGTATTATTATGCCATATTTAGAAATAAAGTCTGTAAAATGGTATCAAATAGATATTATTCCGTACTTAGTATAACCTTCCGCATCGATTCAATTTAATTCAAGAAGAGATCTTGTAATACAATATCGTATCACGACAAGATTAAATGTATTTAAGATACATGTTATATGTGGATTGGTTGTTGCTTGTAGAGACTTGATTGTTTTACGTGGACACCTCTTAAAGCTTCCTTGCCGCCTCCCCGAGTTAATGTGGGTGTGCACTCGCTCGCCGAGGCGAGGATACGTCACTCTAAGGAGTGACACGCCGTCCGCCGAGGACTACACGTGGATGCAACATTCCCATGCAGTTGATCACACAGGCATACCGCTGAGCTGCGCCAGGTGGCACTATTACAGACATGCATCGCGCATCCTCAGACAGCGCTACGTAAGTCCTCCGAATCTCGTGACATAGCTATATTCTGGCCTGGTGAGCCCAAGCGCATACCCGTGTGGGTCACGATGTTCAGTTATTAGACTATGTGGAGTGAATTGTTATTTTTGGATGGCGTACCTGGTAGGGTATATAGATTGCATGTTAATTGGTACCTTCCCATATTGGCCGGGTATAGGTTCTTGTATGCTATATGTGTTATTTATTAAATTGATAAATTAAAGTGTGACGCCGCATCGATGTGCATGATTCTCACCTTCTCTCCAAAGCATAGCTGCTGTTTAGACTGGCCATCCCCATACGCCTAGCCATCTTCTCAAGTTATTCAAGAACTATCGCATTAATCGCTCATTTTCGCCATGTTTAGTTATTGCTTTGCATACGTGGGCATCAAAGCTGGTACCGACGCCCGTTTGGGGGCGCGTGACATTGCTCGCGGTACCTATGTGACGTGAGCCGATCCCTCGTATCTCGCCAGCACACAAAGTCATCGCTCCTTGCCATCCTGTGAGCTTGGATGTAAATGAGGTTTATTCCTTTTCTTTTGTTGTGTACTGCAGGTCTGGGTCTGTCCCAACCATCTTGACGTATTCTGTGAGGCTTGCCGATTGTATATTCCCCGTGGTTAGTTGTACCGTCTGTGGTGAGGTCGTGCTCATGTTTTAGTTTGTTTATGATGGCCGTATGGGACCTTATTCAAGCATACAAATGGGTGACTCGCTGGCCATGTAGTGCGCTAGCATTTGATCCAAATAAGCCAGTTGAAACTAGTCGCACGGGGTGGCCTCGTCACCGCATGTTCCTTCATACCACCGTTGTTCCGGCAAGCAGTCAGTTGTTGTCTTGGCTGTGCTATTAGAGGAAATGGCTGCCGCCAGAGGCCGTATTTATAATGTATATACCGTTGTTCCATGAATCCAGAAAGGATGTACCTAGCACTAGAAGTGCTTAGGCTCAATAGTCCAAAGAAATTCAGGTCTTAACAGGCAACAAAGCCAATCATGCCTCCCAAGGGCGGACAGCTAAAGTGCAAAGCAGACTGCATGCTCAGTGTCACAAGCAGGTGTGTTCTCTGATGCAACACCAGAAGGTAATCGCCATGCTCGGGAGGCGCTTGAGAAGCATGAAAAGAACATTACCCCACCCACGAGCATGAAAGTTAGCCGCAGAGTTCATGCCTTGAAAATTGGAGGCACCATTCAGATATGTCCATGTAGATATTTTCACCTAACGATAAACTCCTCCAATACATCTTCACTGTAGTACAGCTTGAATCTACAACAACTTCAATCGGTAAGAATCGTTGAAAGACCACACGTGAACATTTTGTATCATCCAAGAAAAACCAACATTGCAGCGCATGCCCTCAAATGTAGATCCAGGGGAGTTTAGCACATTTGAGGCCCGAACAACGGAATTGGCCCGAGAATTACACCAGCTTAGCCAACTTAGCTATTCGAATAGTGGACTCGGGACACAATGGGGTTATAACTGCACACCGCAAAGATCATCTCCCGGGTTGCAGGGTAAAAGAACGGTAGTATGAAGATCCTAACCTCGGCAATGCATCGTAGATAAAGTTCAATGGTGGGAAGTATCGCCTTTGAGGTAATCCAAAGACGTGGAGTCTTGAGATGTAAAGGTTGCCTCTCAAGGCCTGCACAAGGTATCCCACCAAGCAGAGCATGGCAGAGGTACATTATTCCCCAAGTACTTTCTCCACGCATGGTCAACAAAGATGTATCATGATATAAAAGAGGTTTACCGGTGGCCAGAATGAAAAAGTGGCGAGTGCACTTGTAGCACAATGCTCTCACCGCCAAAGAAAAGGCCGAACATCAAAAAACCCGGATTGACACAGAAATAGCAGTTGCCTATGTGAAAATGGGAGGCAATCAATATGGATTTTGTATGTGGATTACCCCACACCGCATAAATATTCGATTCCATCCGGGTGATCACGGCGCATTGACAGTCCGCCCACTTTCCTCGCCCGTCGTGACTACCTTCTCGCCCGAGGATTATGTTGAATTTGTATATCGAGAAATAATTGAGCCTGCATGGTGTCCCCGACTTCTTGCAATATTCACAATAGATTTTAGAGGGCTATTTCGTAAAGGCTTGGGAATGCAGATTAACCTCGAGTAGCATTCCATCCCCATTGCACTGTGGCAACATACAATACAACACGCCGAGGATATGTTGCGAGCATGCGTGTTAGGACTAGTAGTTGGGATAGAAGATTACCCTTTACTGAGTTTTTCATAATAATCATATCTTTGGCAAGTCCTGATGGTGCCTTATGAGGCGTTATATAGGGCGAAATGCAGGTCCCCATTTGGTTGGTTTCGAGTTGAGAATCAAAGGTTAATTGACCATACATAATCCATCATTCAAAATAGAAAGAAACTTATCAAAGAGCTTCCGACACCTCAAAGTCGCTTAAATCTTACGTCAAGGTACGATGTAGAAATCAAATCCAAATGCATCCACTCGGCTATTTTTCAAAGTTTCGCCAATGAAGTGGCGTGACGAGGTTTGGTAAAAAGGAAAGCCAAGCCCGAGGTTTATCGTCGTATCATATCCTTCGAAGAACAGCTCAAAGGGCATACAATTGGATTTGCCTTCATAGTTAGAGTATGTTCACCCGCCTTTCTGCGTGTCGAACGCAGCGCATAGGATCCGCCTCAATCGCGCGCTTAGGACATCCAGTTATCAGATATTAGCTTATAAAAGAAGTTCTAGCGGTCATATTAGACTCAGAGGTTCGTAGGTCGAGGACCAAAGATATCGCCTCTATTAAAGTATTGTGGAGAAACAAGAATAAAGAAGAGATTATCTGGAGCCGAGGACGACATTAGATCCGTATATCTCATTTGTTCCGTACTTAGTCCAAACTATGTAGTTAAGGTAAATTTGTTGATTCGCTTGTTGTTTTCTCGATTTATGTTACATATACCTGTTCTACCGACTACAATCTCGTTGTGAAAGAGTTGTTATAAAGGTTATGTGAAATATCCGTATTTGACTTTGCGTTTCACGGCTTTTTCAGATGTCACGCCCGCCGCCTTGGGTAGCGACCGGCACCTAGTGCCCTATTAGGATCTCGACTACTAAACTGCGAGCTCCACAATATCCGTGCCCGGTCGGGCTCTATCTCGCATTCCCGGAATCGACGGCTATATAACTAGCCAGGGGAATACAAATTTCCCCGGCCGATCGGACCTATAGCCACCTATCCCGTATCATCACCAAATCTCGTAATCCTACTCTTAATGGGAACCCATGCGGCCGACAAGGCCACCATAGCCGCCTAGTTACCTCGTAACTCAACATAAAGAATGATGTATATCTATCGTGACCGACAAGGTCACCACTACCATCGTATCACGGCCCCACACGACCAACATAGTCAACAACGCTAAACAACAAAACAAACGCACCCGCTCACAACATGACCGCGCACAACTAACCACAAAGGGAGATATATATACACCTAGTTTCTATGAATACGATGGAATCACCAGAACAGTCCGGGAGGGACTCCTCAGATTGCATCAAATCAGGACCGTGTCCGTATTCATAATTCAGTTCTTTTCGGGCGTTAAAGACAATAAAAAGAAGGTCAAGCACGCTGATCCGCCCGACGCATAGCAAGACAGCTTTCACCATTGCGCTCTCATACCAGGTTAGATTACTTATACGCATACGCTTGCCAGCCATGTGATTACAAGATGCGAGTCCTCCAGCCTTGCATACGGCTATTTATAATGAGCCATAGCCCGAGCCGGAGACCCCGCGGCTCTGTGAGGTGCTCTGTGAGTTAGTAGACGAGTGAAGCAGGATTTATTTTTGGATGATTTCACCTAAGCGGTATATGGGATTGCTTGTCAAGTTGACACCTTCCGCCATGGGCCGGTATCGTCCTTGCTTGTTATATATATATATATATATATGCTATTTATTACCTAATGACAGCGCATCGCCACTGCCGACAGTATGCTCCTCGCCTTATTCTCGCACGTAAAAAGCCCTCGTTTCGCATTCTATCGCCCGGCATGCTCGTATATCTTCTACTCGTTCGTAGTTTAGTTATGTTGTTTATATTCAGCTATGATCGCTTGTTTTGCATATTCTGCATCAAAGGGTACTAACGCCCGTCTGGGGCGCCCGCATTACTTGCCCGCAGTACTTACAGACGAGGAGTCGATCCCTCGATTCCAAATACCATTGAGTCATCACCACATCCTGAGCGGGATGTCTGAAAGGTCTATTTCTTCTTTGCTATACCATACTGCAGGCCTGTGGCCCCGTCCCGACCATCTCATCGCATTCTTAGAGGCTTACGTAGATTATGTATATATCTCCCCGTGGTTAGTTGTGCTACGTGTGGGGTCATGCGATGTTTAGTTATTTATGTTGGTCGCGGCCCAACTAAGCAGAGCGGTGACCTCATTAGCCACGTAGTCAGTTAGCATCTGTTTGATTCGTAAATAACTAGCTGTCGCGACAGGCTCTGCCTTACCGCATAGCTCCCCTTTATATTGATATGATTCTAGTTAGTTGATGCTACAGCACAGCTATATGCCCAATACCGAAGGTCAATATGTACTGCTATATAGCCCGTTAATTCTGCACCGAGTTAGAGCCATTCAAAAATGTATGCTGCTCGTAGTCTGGGGCTGTGCCTCAGTCCACAGTAAGATCAGTGTTGTAAGCCATACTCTAAGTGGGCGTGATAGGCGCGTCCGCGAGTGGACAAAGACGGGGTCCTAGGCGCTACACACCTATTCCATGGTTGAACTATTATATGTCATATTTCCAGACACACCCCCGTTTCATTCGGGCAGTCTCTAGGTGTATATCGTGAGTCCACGACTGCACACACCATAGCTCCAGGCCAACGCTCAATTGCACCTGGGGACCAGTAGGACCACTATAGTTGAGCAGATGATCTGCCAGACCTCGTTGGGGGTGTACATGTATCAAGTACTGTCGGGTGGCTTATGGGGCCCTGGGTGGGTTATTCCTGCTTTCGTTGTACCTTCAGCGGTATGGCTGTGTGTGTTCTTTTGCATTGAGATCGATAGATTAGGACAAAGTAGGAAGTTCACTATACAGTATATCCTCATTTTCTTTACTCTGAAGTCATTTTTAGTTTCCTTTTTAGTTCATTCAATATTTATAGTTACCGCCTTACATATTCTGTACCTATTGTACTGACGCTCTTCTTTTGCGTCAGACATTGCTCGCAAAGTGATAGACACTGGACTGTGAACTTTCCTGGACATCCAAAATGCAGGATTAGCAGGCTAGCCGGCTCCTTCTCCCAACTGGGCATCAGCTAGAAGGTTCACTCTTGATTGTATTAGCCAGAGGCAGGCCTGCCCGTTCTAATTACTATGAACAATCCAGAGGTTTGCAGATATTTTGATTTCTGTATATATATAGTGTACACGCTCACAATGTTGCAAGGTTAATGGCAGGATGCCTTGTTGGTTTATTCATTATGCTTACCATCGCATTAATAGTGTTGACGACTTTATGTTATAATCCAGACATTTATTTGGCTTTATTCATGAATAATAAGATTCTACATATTATTCTTTGCTGTTATATTTTCTTGAAAGTGCTATAAGATCCATCCTGAGATTTGTTTTCACCTATATAGCCCGTTGTTTTCTTGATTTAAGATAGGCATGTAACTGTAAGCCGCATGCTCTACGTATCGCCGTGATTCTAAGAGGCACAGTTCCGCTCATGCCTCCTGCCGTGGGGCATGACAAATAATTACACCCTTTTGGCTTCACAAAATTAGTTATCGATCTCTTTTCTCAAAATTTTAAAATCTTCATCTATTTTGCATCTGATCAAGTTATAAATCGCTTACTGGCGAATGAAAACACTATATAAATTAAGTTTATAAGATATGTAATAGTTGTTTGTTTTTCTTTTGAATGAAAACATTATATAATTTGATTTTTACATTCCGTGATAATTGTTTGCTTTTTCTTTGAATGAAAACATTATAATTTTATTTTTTTACATTTATGATGATTGTTTGTTTTTATTTGAATGAAAATAATATATAATTTGACTTTTTACATTTGTAATAGCGTAAAATTATTTCTCAAGAATTTAAAAATAAAAGACGAGAGAGAATCCGTTGATACGACATAAACGCACGCAAACAAGCTTAAGAGAAATATATGGAGAAATAAGTTAAAATGTTGCTTACGTGATATAAGGGTTTTTTACGATATTTTTATTTTTTTTCATATGTTGTTAGGTTTTGTAAAAAAATTATTCCTATATTTTGAAAACTTAAAAATACTGATATATTTTGTAATATTATCTCTTATATTATATATTTAGATTTTTTCCCTTAATTTTTGTCTCTCTATATACTAGGTCTCTAATTTTTGCTTCTACTATTTATTTAATTATTATTTTTGTCTCAAATTGATTAAAACCCTATAAATTTAGTTTTTAATTATTAATTAAAAATATATTATTTTTTTTAAAAAAAACGAATTTTAGTTTTAAAAAAACTAAAAAAAATAAAAAATTTTTTTATAAAATATTAATTTTATGAATTTATGATTTTGATTTTTTTAATATTTTTAATTTTTGAAGTTTGATTATATTTTTTATATGAAATTTAGAAATCATGTACAAAATAGGGACAGAAGTGCAAGACCCCTGCATCGAGAAAATTGGTCCAGCTGGATTGAAGTCACTTTCACTTTTACTACATTCAATCAATTCTGATGTTTCGTATGTCGGCTCATTTGATATATGTGATAATTTTAAATAAATATAAAATTATTTAATTTTATATTTGAAAAATTCCATCTCACGATTTGAAATCATGAGATAAAATTAATATTTTTATTATTTATATTATAATAATATAATAAATTATCTCATATATATAAAATGGAATAATTTTATTTATTCAATCTCCGATATCAACAACCCCTTAGTACATTGGCTAAGAACGGTCGAGATCATTCTTCAAAACAGAAAATGTTTTCCATGGTCATGATGATTCAAATTGTGTGGTTGCTAAATTTATCATTCACAGATATTATCTTTTGACATCATTCTAAGTTTGGTTGTAAATCGAGATCTTTCTAAGCCCCTCTTTGATACCACATGTTTAATTGAATATGGTGTTTAAATATGTAAAATAAAGAAACAAAAGTAAATTATAAAGTAATGCAAAAGAAAGTACATAATATCAAAGTTTCAATTTAGAGATGAATTTAAAATATATAAATTTCACGATAATTTCATCTAAGTTAATATGGTATAAGAATAATAATTATTTAGATTAAAATTATTAAATTTATATTAACTGAAATATTATATTTTAAATTCGTCTTTGCTTTTATTAGGTGGTGCATCTTCTAATTTGGCTGAGAGTCGCAATATATAGACAATTAAAAATTCCAGTCATATCCTTCTTCGCATGGTCCTTTTTGTTGAATCATTTATAATCCATAAATTACCTTATGTTTAATACAGACGGTTGGTTGAATTAAGAAAATTATTATAAGTAGTATTGCGGGATTTCGAGAGATAGTCAAGACAATTGAATTATAGATTTTATTGCCAATACTTACATTACTTCTGCAGCTAACGCAAAATTGCATGATTTTTTTGTAGGTATAACATTGACACTTTTGCAAAAATTTAAACCTATTCATATTAATATTAATCCTGAAACTATCATAAAGCTTTTAAACCCATGAATAAAAAATATTATTTTTCTTAACTGATTGTTGGTTCCTCCTCCAACGGATAAATGATTCTTTGGTGCAGCATATCTATAGGAAACAAAATAAAATTATGGATAAAAAAACTGCCCTGACAAACCACTGTGCTGTTTTGGGAGCCCCTATAATCTATGACAGACATTTTGCAAGCCGATTAGAAGGGAGAGGTTTTTGTTAGAACCGCTAAGCAGGTCATACATAGGTGTCAATATGGTGATGCAGCCACGATCTTCATAGAATTTTGTTATTATATGCAATATCTTTTGTATCAAAACTAAAAATAAAAGAAGATAAGATGTATGTAATAAGTTGTTTCACTAAATTTTTAAAAATTAATTAATTTTAATAATTTTTTAATATTTTATCAATAAAATTTTAAAAATATTTATAACAAATTAGTATTTAATTGAGCTTTAAAAGTGCTCCTAAAAGTGTTTTTCTCTAAAAATATTTTTAAAAATATTTTTAATTTTTGAAAATTTTAATTTATAGTGTTTTTTTTTATTTTTTTAGTTTTTTTTGGTTATTCAATATATCAAATTGAAACACTTTTTTAAAAAATTTAAGCATTTTACCTTCCCAAATTTGACTAAACGAGACATAACAGTCCAACTAAAGCTAGTTAGCAAGTAAATTAAGGTAAATCATGCTAATCTATTGGTCATTATCTACATTATTGCGGATACTTTTAGAAATAATCCATGCTCCATCTTCTACTTGTTTAGGCACTTATAGTAACTCTGACTTTTTCATTTTCAGAAAATGAGTTCTGATCGTTTAAACATCTCCGTGTGATAATGAAATATAGATATAAAGACTGACTAATCATCTAATTAAAACTAAACATGATATTTTAGTTTCTTATTATGGGTTACAATGGTCTAATATAGCTATCAATTTGTTTCAAAACATACGAAAAATTACTTATTAAGCCGTTTTTGACGTATACCAAGTAGCAACACCAAGCGCGTAAGCACCAATCGCCGCCACAATCAATTCTTTACCGTTTCACCACCGCACCAACACCGGCAATCCCAAAAACACCTATCGGAACCCGCTTCAACAGCTTTTTCCCTGCAGACGAAACAACGGCGTCTGCGAATACCTCCACTGCAAACTCCTTAAACTCACTGTTCCCAAGCACAATATCGTTATCCTTTTCGCCGGATCGGCGGGTGGACACGATTTTGAAGGCCTTATCCACTTGCAATCGGGTCGGAGGCGATTTGACCCAGTTGGTTATGAGAGGGACGGAGGGGTAGAGAGATGCGTGGAGGCGTTCCGCGGCGGAGAAAAGCTGGTAGGGTTGACTCGGGAAGGCGTGTTGTGATAGGGAGAGACAATCATCGTGGTGACCGACCACATGCCGGTTGAACTCGGATGAGCTTGGGAGTGAATTACTAACCTGCTTAGAAGCTGAGAGCCCCATAACTGTAGTAATTTGTTATTTATTTTCTTAATATATATTATTTTCCGGCGATTCTGTGTTCCGATATTGTAGTGCTCTCAGTTTTTGGACTAACCAATATTTGACCCGAAATTTGGAAAGGGCCAGATGTAACCTATATCGAGGGAAAATTGGCACTGTGTGTCAATTTTTTTAATTAAAATGAGTGTATTTTTAATTAATTAGTATATAATAAATTTTTTATAATTATTGAGTTAAATTATTCATTTGTAATACCCTAAAACTTGAGAAAATAGCGGGACGATTATTTTTAAAAATTCTGAGAGTTTTTTGTTTATATTTTTTGAAATTAATAATTTTAAAAAATTAAATATTTATATTTATTAGAAAATTAAATTTTTGTTTGATTGAAGTCAATTTTTTTATTTAAAAGAGAATTATATAGAAATCTATTTTAAACAAGCACAATTACCTTTAAAAAAAGACAAAGTATTTCACTTATTGGAAATTTGATAGTGTTTTTTCAAATTTAATATTGAAAGGTAATTCACTTTACGTTGTTATGAAATGTGACGGTTTTTTTTTAAAAAAATTTAATTATATTGCATGACCAATTATATTTTTAAAATTATACATAATTTATTTTTTATGAGAATTGACTATAATAACGAATGCATATATACATCAAATTTTACACGTAAAGGTACATGATGGGAAATAAATAAACACGCATTATTCAAGATAATTTTTTTTAAAAATTTCATGAATACAAATCCGAACAAATTTTTGAATACAAATTTTATTATAGTCGATGTATACTATAATAACGTATGCATATATACATCAATTATTATACGTAAAAAATACATGGCGAGAAAGAATAAAATTTCATGAATACAAATTTGAATAAATTTTTGGATACAATTATAAATACAATAGATGTATATTGTAATAACGTATACATATATACATCAAATTTTATACGTAAAAGTACATGGTGAGAAAGAAATAAACACGCAAAATTCAAGATAATTTTAAAAAGAAATTCATAAATACAAATCCAAATAAATTTTTGAATACAAATCTGATTATAGTCAGTGTATACTATAATGACGTATACATATATATACATCAATTATTATACGTAAAATTAAAGTACATGACGATAACAAAATAAACACGCAATATTCAAGATAAATTTTAAAAAGGTTCCATGAATATAAATCTGATTAACTTTTTAAAACAATATGATTTTAGTTGTTTAAAATTTATAAAAATATAAAATCTGATTAATTAAAATTTATGAATGTATCTAAAAGTTTTCTAATGAAACGTTAATGTTGGGATCTATTGTAGGCAAAAATTAAAAAAAAAATGCTTATACAATTTTGTATGTAACTATTCCCTTTTTTAATAAAAAAAGATTACAGATAAAATTCTTATGCATACAGTTATTAAATCTTTAAATTTATACCTATAAAAAAGCCATAATATTATTTTTTAATCTTGAGGCGTGATTTAGTAATTTTTTGCTATAAATTGTCAATATTTAAAGGGTAGAATTTTGCTAATATTTTTTAGGTTATATAAATGCCAATTTTATCTTAAACTTATTCTTTTGTAGCAATCCTCCTCTCTCCAACCCATAAATAGGAGATCCATATCCCAGGAAAGTGCATAGAGAGCCCGATTTTTCTGGTATAGCCGATCTTTTTTTTTAAAAAAAAATTGTACGATTAACCGTTTTAAAATAACTTTAATTGAATGAGTTTGAAGTTTAACACGCATCTAAAATTTAATTTTTCATACATGCTTTCACATTACGCGTTTGAAGATTTGATTTTGCCAAAGCTAATTTGAGATAATTTGAAAGCAAGCAAACTTGCAATCGGAGATTATAAGATTTTGATAAGAGAAAAATTAAGCGATTGAACTTGAGACAATTATATATGAAATTCAAGCATTACTTTATATCCCTCAAGATGGATTGAGTTTCAATGAGCTAAATGATGGACCATAACTCAATCCGTACAATTTAACTCAACTTTTTTTTTAAATTTTGAGATTAATAGATTTTCTTAACTAAATATCCGCAAACAAGTTTTCATATCTCGCCTCTCTCTTCCCTCTCTTCCTCGGCTCTCTCTCGCNTTATAATATTTTATAAATTTATCTATTTATACAACCACAAATTTAAGAAATGCTAATTTTTAGCTAATTTTGAGTTCAGATCAAAGTCAAATTTTAAGTTGGGATTGATCCCCAATCGAGATCGGGCCGAGGTTCAAATTTGTGTCGAGATTAGGTGCGGGACCAAGGATATAAATCTTAGGTCTGTTCGGATCCTGTGTCAGGATCGGAACTTGACTTGATGTCAGGATTATTTTATAATTTTTTTATTTGACTGAACTTTGGTTACAAAAGAAATAAATTATTGAGGTTGAAGGTTGAATAATGATGAGTTGAGTTTGGGTTATTTTATGAGTAGATATTGGACTATTTTCATCACGAGCTAGAGATGGATTATGGTCAAATTTAACCAATGCCTAATCCATTAAATTTGAAAGAATTAAACGGATCAAATAATTTTGAGCTAAATTTGCCGCCAGTTGATATAAGAAAAGAAACATATGGAAATGTAAAGTGTTGATATATTTCAATATCAAATACCATTAACTAGTTGTATAAATGTTTACATGTTATTTCTGAAGAACTTAATGTAATTCTAAATTCGTTATGAAAGTTATTAAAATTGACACAAAAAGATCGAAAGGGAATATCATTTTCTAATAGAAACAATCACACTAAACTGAATAGAAACATTACAACACAAGAAAGGGAAAGTAAGGATGGGGCTTATTTTTCCAATACAATATAATACACCCCTACCTTACTATTGCTAAAACAGAAACCAAAAAAGAAAAAGGAAAATTCATTTTTACAAGAAATAAAAGCTTAATTAGAAGGCATATTGCATGTGTACACATTCTTCTTTATGCATGTATATGATCATCTCCAACCCAAACAAGATCAGCTTGTGACATCCAATGACAAGCCTCTCCTTTCCCTGGTGAAGAATTCAACATTTTGAAAGCAGGATGATCAGCTGGCCAAGAAGAGGTATCCATATGACAAACAACCAAAGCTGTATTAACATGAGAATTAGTGTTTAAATCAACTAAGTCCACAGCATAAATGTTAGTTGAAGAGAGCAAATGGCAGAAATAAGTAGCAAATGGAAGGAAAATCTCATGGCATGAGACACTTTTTTTGGAATTAATTCTATGAATTTTCTCAATTTTAAGTTTCTCTCTTGACCCCTCTTTGCTCTTTGTTGTCAATGCAATTAGGTGGTCTTTTTTCAAGATAGACTTTGAGAACTCTATCATTTCTTCTAAGGATTTTGCACATTTTTTAACTTCTCCTTTTAAAGTAGGGGCATTGCAACTAAGGATGGTAGTTTGAGTGGTGTCTTTTGTGAATGAGGAGGAGAAAGTCTGGGGGAATAAATGTTGGAGGTGGTTTGAGTTGATGGAAATCTTTGAGGCAATTTGAGAAGGGAGAAATGAGCGGTGAGGGAATGGATTCTCCAAGTTGTCAAGATGGATTGTGTTTCTAGGTTTGAGGATAGAGACTCTGAAGAAAGAGACTTCTCCAAGGTGATGATTAGAGTGTGAAGTTGCATAGAATTTTGCTTGATCGGGAATTCTAGTTGTGTAGACCTTAGCTTGATTAGGTATTTTAGTTGCATAGACCTTGGCTTGATCGGGGACCATGGCGTGGTCGGGAATTCTTGGATAGACCTTAGCTTGATCTGGGATTCTAGTTGCGTAGACCTTGGCTTGATCGGGAATTCTAGTTGTGTAGACCTTGGCTTGATTAGGTATTTTAGTTGCATAGACCTTGGCTTGGTCGGGAATTCTTGGATAGACATTAGCTTGATCTGGGATTCTAGTTGCGTAGACCTTGGCTTGATCAGGGATTTTGGTTGCATAGACTTTGGCTTGGTCAGGGATTTTAGATGGATAGACCTTGGCTTGATTAGGGATTCTAGTCACATAGACCTTAGCTTGATCAGGAATTCTAGTTGCATAGACCTTGGCTTGATCAGGGATTCTAGTCATATAAACCTTAGCTTGATCGGGGATTTTGGTTGCATAGACCTTAGCTTGATCAGGGATTTTGGATGCATAAACCTTGGCTTGATCAGGAATTCTAGACTCATAAACCTTAGCTTGATAGGAAATTTTTTAGGGATAAACCTTGGCTTGGTCGGGAATTTTCGAGGGATAAACTTTGGCTTGATTTGGGATTTTGGAAGCATAGACTTTAGCTTGATCAGGAATTTTAGAAGCATAAATCTTATAGGTTTTGAATCCAGCAAGAAGAGCACCTAAGGCATTAGTCTCAGAAGTACAAAATATATCAGCAACCAAGCAACTTTGGGCATCAAAAGAGAATGTCTTTTTGGACACTAATGAAGTGTAATATTCAAAGTCAATCTTGTTCATCGGTGATAATTTAGAAACAAGAGCTTGAGGCATGTCATTGATAACATTTTCTTTCCAAAACTTGAGCTGATTAGAACCCACGTATGGTACAGAATTACAAGTAGAAGAAGCAAAAAAAGACAAGACACTCAACAAGAAAAACATGAACCAATATGAAGTAGCCATTTTCTTTGTTATTTTGGAAGACGTGAATTAGTGTTACTTGAGATATTTTACCTCAAGAAACTTCCTTATTTATAATGGAAAAATCCCCAACATTTTGATAATCATAAAGTTCTTGAAATTATGTAAACTATACACAAGTAGAGGTCTCTTTTTCATGCAAATGGCCAATTAGTTTTATTACTCTATAGATTTTAGATACCAATCGTATTTCCACCTTTTTTACAAATAAAAAAAAATGATTGCATCTTTGTTACCAACTTGCAAATTATTAAATTTAAAAGGCAATAGTGGATTATCCATAAGACATGATAAAGGAGAGAGAAAAAAATAATGATATTACTGGACCTCCAATAGGGTTATTTGTTATTGAAGATGAAAAGAGTGTCCACTAGCAAAGACAAATTTGGTGCTTTTCTTACATGTGATACATTATTCATGATTAAATCTACCCAGCAAAAAATGGCATAAACAAGAATTCTAAGAGAATCCAAAAATCTTGCAGTCTAATTTTATATATATTGGTGTAAAGAAATAATTTTAAGATGTATCTCGTGTAATAAATAAAGATGATCTGACAGTATAAAAGAATTGACACCTTTGAAGTGTATGAGTTGTACTCAAATGTAGAGTTGGACATGGTATAACATTGAAAATTTTGATTTTTAATTTTTAAAAATAATATATCATTATCATATCAAATAAATTTGGTATGATTCAGTATCTTAAAGTTCGATCTCAATATTTTGCGGTACAATAAATCGTAACCATAGTTTGGTCGACTTCAACTTACATATACTCATATATTAGAGACTTATGACTTTGACTTTTCAAGAAACATCTCTTACATCATCTACCACCTTACACATGTATAAATACTCAAAAGCAAGTACAAGCATTTCCTTCATTAATCAATTACCCAAAAAAGACATTTCAATCAAGATAAATTAATGAAAGTTAATTCCAACGTCTAAATAAGTAGTTTTGTACTAATACTATTTTATATATGCTAG
>JACEIK010000206.1:138149-151718 GCA_018107945.1 Datura stramonium | reverse complement strand
TTTGATAAAGTGACCTGGTTTCCCACATTTGTGGCAGAGATCATTGGAACCAGGTCCCCTGTTTGAACTTGACCTCTTAGGAAAGCTGCCACTACGCCTAATCATCTTTTGGAATCTCCTCGTCAAATATGTCATGTCTTCATCCTCTTCACTGGAGCTTACCTAAGCTCCTTTGAGAGCTAGGCATTTGTCCTTCTTCTGCTCACCTCTATTTTGGTCCTGCTGCCTCTTGAGCTCATAGGTTTTCAGATTTCCTATGAGTTCATCCATTGTAAGAATGTCCAGATTCCTGGCTTCCGTAATGGCATCAACTTTGCTTTCCCAAGACTTGGGAAGAACACTGAGGATCTTTCTAACCAACCTGCTTGGTTTTATCACTTCCCCCAGACAGTAAAGCTCATTGGTAATGGATGTAAGTCTAGTATGCATCTCTTGAATGAATTCTCCTTCTTTCATTGAGAACATTTCATACTGAGTGGTAAGCATATCCACTTTAGACTGTTTGACTTGGCTGGTCCCTTCATGGGCCGTTCTAAGACTGTCCCAAATCTCCTTGGTTGTCTCACAGGCAGAGATTCGATTATACTCGTCTGGACCTATGCCACAAACAAGGAGCTTCTTGGCTTTGTAGTTCTTTTCAATGAGTTTTCTATCATTGTCGTGGAACTCTTTTCTTGTTTTGGGAACCGATATGGTTGTCTCTCATTCTTTTACTGTCATCATAGGGACGTAAGGACCATCTAATACAACATCCCACAGCTCACTATCCTCAGCCATGATGAAATCATGCATTCTAGTCTTCCACCATCCGTAGTATTGTCCATTAAACCTAGGGGGTCTAGTGGTAGACTGTCCCTCTTCAAGACTCGGTGGTGCTGCCATATTTCACAGGAGTCTTTCTAGGTGTTAACCTTTTAGAAAGAACCCGCTCTGATACCAAATGTTAAGTTATATGGGTCGACCACCATACTCAGGACCTGGTCCTTCTATCAGGTTACACAAAAACAGAGGCACACACACACGTAAATAAGGCAGTAAGGAATGTGACACACGATATTTACGTGGAAAACCTCCTTGCTCAAGGGAAGTAAAAAACCACGACCTACCTCGTAGRATTTCTCAAACCACTCTACTAGATCTGAGCAACAAGATTACAGACTCTAGTATAAAACTAAGAGATTAACCTCCTAATCTCCCACTTGTAACACCTCTATTACAAGACTTCACACAATGACTTCATTGTCATCTATACCAGCTAAACTCAACTGGAAATACAAGGCTAACTCTAGCCGAAATGTCAACTAACTCTAGTCGACAAAAACAAGAAAACAAACCTTTGAAAATAAGAAAAACAAGTTTGTTCAAATGACAAGTTTTTCTATCTAATACAACACACTACTTATACTTCAATGGCAGCCTCAAATCTTGAGCACATTAACTTCAATCTTCACTTTCAAAACGAGGAACAAATGGCTGCCTTTTCAGAGTGGAGAATATGCTTGGTGGAAAGGTGTATTTTTCTGAATAATGAAGAAGATATGTTTGTGTGTCAACTTATGTTGTTTTGAAAGATGCCAAGGACAAGTTTTTGGACAAACAAACAAGAAAACTCTTCCATCGGTCGAGTACACTACCCTGCTGCCCTCACCAACCTTCTGCCATAAAGCACCTTTTCCAGCTGTAATAAAAAGTTTCCCGCCTAGTTCAAATTAGTGTCAACTGCGGCACAAGGGATCTGGTCCTTGTATGGAGTTGAGATCATCAAAACTAGCAATCTAACAATCACTAACCATGGAACACCCATCATTTTTAGCCAATATGGATATGAATCACAATCCTAAATTCACACCCAAGTCGAGACAAGGGCGGATCTAGATTGGAAGGGGTTCATTCCGCTTTAAAGTTTGAATAATTTAAAATTGTGCCGAGAAGTTTTACTTTAAGAGATAAAGCATTTTCTACCAAAATCGATTCCATATTCAGGACTCAAATCCAAGACTTCTGGTTAAGAGTGGAGAAATACTTACCACTCTATTATAACCTTCGGTGGTCTTTGAAGCATGACCTTAAACTTGAGTAAACTTATTAAAGCATCATAAATCAATGATCAAACTAGGAATTTTATCGAGGGATATCAAAGTGTGTGTGTATATATATATAAGTAGACACATGTAAAATATAGGAGGATTCAATATATAGTTTTATACATAAAATTAAAAGTTTAACCTAACTAAACAATGTCAATAAAATTAATTAACACCCCCTTAGCATAAGATGGCTTCACCGCGATAAATATTATCGTCAGTTATGCAAAATTAAAAGTTAAATTTAGTGTTTGAAATGATTTTTTTTAATATCAAATGTCGTCATTATATTTAGAAAGGGTGAAAAAAAATTTCTCTTCCAATTTTGTCTAAAAAATAGAACTTCTCTCCAACTTAGCATATCTATCTCAGTTTACATAATTTTAATATTTGTCTATTTGATATAAAGGAACCTATTTTCAATTAAAAATAGATGTTTTCTAGAAAACATTAGAAATGTTGTTTAAAATATATTTAGAATTTGCAAAGTATTGTCTCAAAATTTGAACGTGTATTGTCCCGCTTTTCTGATTTTAAATTTCAGGAAACAATGTCCTCTAGTTCAAAATTCGAGATGTAGAGTATGCAAAGGAGGAGTCTTGATCTCACCTGAGGACTTCAATAACATTGAGGCATACACAACTGCGCTCAGAAAGATACTGGATGTGTACCCTGGAATGGAAAGCCTAGCAGAATGTAACACTGTGCATGATTCATTCTCTCATATCCTCGACAAACATTGCAAACACATTAAACAAAAACGCGCATATGACATGGGGAGGACTCGTTTTCATGTCAGCAGTAATGGTCGCGTTAGTCCTCGTGTGGATATTCGAAGCACACCATGAACCGAATCATCATCAAAAAAGCCTCATTCTTCTGCAGCAGTAGATATGCTAGAATTAGGCACAGTTAAAGAAGCCAAGGCTGATACTAATACTAGTTTAGTAAGGTAAATAGCAACTGATTAGGTATTAGTTTAGAGACATGATAAGATTGTAGTATTAGAAGAGTATATATAAGAGATCAAAGGGATCCATATACAGGGAATATAGCCATATAGGATATTCTTTATTGTTAGAAAGTTAAAAACAAGCCAGTTTATTGGGGGACAAACCCCTAATGTCATGTATGAATTTCAAACAAGAAAGAAATGCATCCATTTATCAATCTCTTTTACTGTGGTAAATGTTGGTATACTGTTATATACTATTATATTGAAATAGTGATATGTATAATGTTAGTTTTCATTTGAATGTCAACCTACTTTATTAATATTCCATCCTAGTATATAATATGAATTGAGAATTAGCTTTTTAAATCACTTACAAACACGAATTGAATGTTGAAATTTATTTGATTATTTCGTTAAAATTTTTGAAAAATATATTATTTTTTCTAGAAAAAAAAAAGCTATTTTAAAATAAAGAGTGGGGTTGAGTCAAATTCAATCAAGAGTGTAGAGCAGGACAAGTCGATGAACATGGAATCTCAGCTAGCAATCCATCACCGGGATACTGAAGGACTGCATAGAAGAGCAGCTGAGGTTCACACTTGTTTCCTCCATTGACGGCACTCTTGAAATTGAGTTAGGTCTCTCCAAAGAATACTGCTCCACTCTCTTACAAGAAGATTCCTCCAACACCCTTTCACTAGAAGTAACCCATTTGCTATGCAAACTTGGTATTTTATTAAATCAAGCGCCTGATCCTCAACATTTGAATAACTAGTTTAATCCCAAATAGTTGGTTTTGCTTCTAATGCAGGCTGTTACTTCCTTCTCTAGAACAGGGATTTGGAGAGTAGGTTCTGACTAACGCAATGAGAAATGTCCATCTTTTCTTTGTAAAAGATTTAAAGTTCTCATTTGTACTACTTTTTCCAGATTTTGGATACTTGACCCTTTATCAAGTTGATAATTCTTTATCTTGTTCTGCCTGTATATGAGGCTATTTCTTCTGGAACCTTGCCAAGGACAGAAAACAAACTTGCAGTAATGCAAGAAACTACTTCTTTGAAGCAAAAGGAAGAAGAGTGGGCTAGTGTGATTAGGGGAAAAAGGTTCTCATTTGCTCAATGTAAGTTAAGCATGTAATAGAGTTTCTTCCTTTTGCTTCAGTTTCTCATACATCATCCCGAAGTTAATGTATATTGGATGTTGCTAACTACAGGTGCTAAAATCTGTGGACTTTGAACTCCATTTTCAGGAGCCTTACTTCTCCCTTCTTAGAAGTATAAATATCTGGATATATTGCTTTCCCTAGCATAATTAGTTTCCACCTTGTCATAGATTTATATTTCCTTTAGTTTTTAATGCATTTTCACCTTTGCTGTCATTGTTGAGTTCTTTGTTAAGTGTTCGAAATTATTTGCAGATGGACAGAAAAAAGTTGAAGGAAGGTGTGGTGTTGGACACTGTAACAAGTATGACTTCATTATGACTTGCATGCATTTTGCTTACTCTATTGACTGCTTCTGCCGTCTCCTCATTAAACATGTTGTGCTTAATGCCGATTCTCAAGGACTAAGTTCGTCCTTCAATCAAGTGCCAAAATACTATCCTTAGAATACCTTGTGGATAATAGAAATGTATTTGGTTAGCGCTCTGAAGAGGATGCCCAAGGGACTATGTATGGTTGTTTTATACCGACCCTCATCAAAGTTTCCATCTCTAATGTTTTAGATCACGGGGATCTTCTTTATTAGTAGTTTTTGTTTAGCGTGTTTTTCTTGTATTTCACGTAACTTTTTGATGTTGCATTTCATGATATAACCACTTTTAGTACAGTGATGAAAAGTTAGTCCTGGTTTATCTTCAAATGTGTTGAAACCAGAACCCTCACGATTCAACTTCGAGAAATATCCTTTCATTCTAAAAGAAGGACTATTGCTTAAAAATGACAGGAAGCATCTTTGACACATTGATCTTCTATTTTCCTCTTTCCTCTCTCAGATGATCTCTTCTTTGGATGTTAGAATTGAACTAGGTGCCTTAGTGCTCATCAACAAATTAAATGTTTAGTTCTTCAAGTCCAGGTATATTCATCATGTACATTTATTTTCTTTTTATGTATCACTTTTGTACTTCTTATAGTCAACTGAACAAAATGCCCGTTGCAGGATGTCCATCATTATCATTCATTTCATGAGATGTTAGAAGCAGAGAGTCTTAAAGAAGTTCTTCCTGGAGTGGATACCACTGAAGAAGGTGGAGATCTCTTACTGTGTGATAGTGAGGATGTGACTTCTCACTCCATATCTTGCATGTTTGTAGGGACTTTTAATATGTTTGGAAGACGATTAAGGATATTTTATGGATATGCTTACAAACATCTTATGTTTGAATCTAAGAGTATTATCTTCTGTTAGATCATCATTTATCTTTGATCCCCTATCCACAGTAAAGGGAGGTTCCCCTCCCTGCACCGCTCCTTGGCAATTCACCTATTTACATGGTTTCTCATCCCTATCTTGAAAGTCCTGGCTTCCCTTCTCAATCTCTCCTATTCTTTTCACCTCACATATGATGCTCATCATTTAACTACCTCAACTCCATAAATTTTCTAATGATGTGAATAACACATAATTTACGAAAGAATTAGTGTTAAATAACTATGGTCTTGGTTTCTTATCACGCTATTTGCGATCAGAATTGTAAGCCAAGTTATAGTTAGTTTCTTGAAGGCTACCAGAGAAACTCTAATATAATTGGACCATTTTTTGCTCTAAAATCTTGCAAGTGCAAAGCAATATGTTGAAGTGATAACCCGATATGTGAGGTGAAAGCCCTCCTGAAAGTTAGAAATGATTCTTTGAGATATTTTTGTCAAAGGCTTGCTGTACCTGTATAAGGATCTTACTGTGTTGGTCACCAAAGTGAATGTCATTTCCTTGAGAGAAAACTATGACTTAATACTTCCCTGACCTTTCCTTCTGTCTGATGACTACCTCAAATGTTTGGAACTTATTCTGTAGTCCAAAAGAGTGATATGCATAAGACAATCATTTTTGTAATGGGTGCCAGTTCTTTCACAAGATAAATAGATCATAAACTCAATCAACTATGCATCTATATCAAATTAGTTGTGGTCGCCTATATGATATTGATTTTCTGTTCAAGTAGCCCTTATGACTTTAGTTTAATGTCAAAAATAGTAAAGCGCAGGATTTGTGGTAGGCGTAGGTCAGGGGTTCAATCCTTAGCCGGTGAACCAAGGTTAACATTTAAGCGGAGAAGATTAGAGGGGTGGATCCATTATCTACCAAGTTTCAAAGGTGGAAATAGCAGATTCCTTAGTAATGCAAAAAATATTTCTTTCTATTCAAGTAGATTTCATGCTGATTCTTAAACTAAATAAGGGGTTCTGTAAAACAGGAGATTCTTTATATCTCACACTAATCACTATTCTGAAATACAATCTCTAACCAACTAAAAAGATTAGTGAAAACCCCTGGATTGAATTAACACCAGATTTTGGAGACACCCTTTCCCTTCATATCACTTGTAAACAAATCTAGATTGATAAACTAATTTCACAAGTTTGCATTATACGGGAGGCCAGATAATAGTACTTTGTAAATAAATTATTATCTAAATGATCTCTACATGTTAAAAAGGAGACTCTTGGAAGTGATAAGAGTCTAGGAAATGACGGCAAAACTATTTTACACATCAAGAGCTAATAGAGTGTGAATTGATTGTCTCCATTAAAATACAGATTTGTGAGATTGCCCCTAAGGCTGTACTAAAAGCAAGATGTGTGATAGGTGCATATCATGAGTTAGAATCCTGGCCGGTGAACCAAAGGACAGAGAGCGGACTCATTTTTGTATGGTTATATGTAATACTCCCTCCGTTTTCCTTTTTTAGTCCGTTACAAAAAGTATGTCTCTTTTCTTTTTTGGTAAATTCTACATATCTTTAATTTAAGACCACAAGATTTAAAAGTCTTCTTTATTTTCACTCCGAGCCAAGTCAAAACTGGATAAATAACTTAAAACAGAGGGAGTACCTATTTTTGTGTGCATGAATGAAACATTCAGATGTCTCCAAATGTCCAGCCTTGATGTCTAAAGGGTGTTAAGTCTCACGAAGGTTGAAGGTATAGGTTGTATTGTCTTTTATATGGTCTTGGACAATGCTTACCTCACGAGCTAGCTTTTGGATTTAGTTAGATCCAAGGTTTATTTTTCTTTACAAGTTTCCTTCATGATTTTGCAATAATACCTGTCAAGATTGCGGCCTTGTAGGTGTCACAAATTTATTTAGCCCGGTAGAGCATATTTAGCAAATAAATAGTGAAACTTCATATCTTTGTATGTCATTGCATGAAGTCTAGTTTAGCTTTTTCCTTTACAATATTTGTTATGTGGATGAATTATTTTGAATAGTGTAATTTAGCTCATTTTACTTTATGAACCATGTATCCTTTTTGGTTATTCTTTTCTGGTGCAGTTTGCTTAATCTACCCCCAAGCATTGGTTGTATATTGTCCGCATTCACATAATAATGTGCTATCTTACTTGTTTAATGCTTCCACGAGTGTTGTAAAGACCAACTGTATACATGTTCCTGAGAAGTTGCATGAAATCATCCAACAAGAACATGTCAGATTCTCTTAACAATTCATTGCATTTTGTACAACTGCAATGTGTGTTAAGATTGCAAAGTTTCATATATTTGTTTTCAGATGCATATATATAGAGATAGTCTACATGTTTTGTCAAGTCCTAATTTCTCAGGTGTTGAGAGGCTTTTAGGAATTGTATGTACCGTTGGAACAGTTTCTGAGGCACTGCCAGCGCCAACATCGCCACATAATCCAAATGGTATGATTATGACCTGATGACACTGTTGGTACAGTAAGATGAGAAAGAAGAGAAGTGTATCCCATTGCTTCTGAAGCTCCATCAACCTCTTTGCTGCATTTCTTGCGCTCTTTCCGCTCCATCAACCTCCACCAACAAGTTAAGATAGAATTTCAAATGTCCACTTGATAGAAACAGGAGACAGGAGTTTGATTTGAGGCTCTTTGCGATTTAAACTAAGAGAAGAAAAAAGGTTTGGAAAAAACAAATGAGTGAAATCCCATTTAACTGTGGTATGCCAATGGATTTTTACTTATTTACTCACATTAACAAACATTAGTGATGCCTTCAACGGGGAGGGCGAAAGCGTCCACAACAATAATGCCATCGCCATCAGCGTGAACAACCATCTTCACGCGCTTCAACTAGTGAGGGTCACGCGCTTCATCGGTGCCGCATTGTCGTACACCCCGACGGCGCGTCCATTGGAACTTTGGAGAAGGGCAATTGCACAGCTCTTTGCTTACAATACAAAAGTATATTGATGTCAAATTAAAAAAGTTTATCATGCTTAGGGTGGAACTTGAACAAGTACTAAAAAATATCATAAAGAAATTTGTTATCTCAAATAATGATATAAAGAATTGCATAATTGTTGTTAATATTGAAGAGGTGGAGAAAATTTTAGTTTTGGAAGAACACAGGCAGAAGTGAAATCATGAGATTGTTTATTTTGGAAATTAGATAGATAAAGTTATAACTGTTTTGGTCAAACCAAAAGTGCTTATAAGCCGTAAAATCATAAGTTGGGAATGACCAACTTATGACTTATAAACACTTTTAGATAAATTAAAATGTGTTTATAAACTAGTTTGACCAGCTTATAAGTTTAGCCAAACAGCCTTGATGTTTTGATTAATTTTAGGACTAGAAGAAAATGTGTGAATTGTAAGAAAAGCAGGAATGTGTGTCCTCTTTTTGTCATTGTGCACCAACTTTGAAAGCCTCTGAGCTTCTTCACAGTTCAAATAGAATACAAATCTTTGTTACTTTGCCTATATATATAATTGGTGTGATGGAAAATACCTTTCGCCCTTCAGCTTTAGAGGGATATATATATTCCTCATATGTGGTTATTCCAACAAGTAGTACACAAAGCAAGAAAAAACAATTTTGTTACCATCGACAATTCATTTAAATAAGGATAAAATTGAAAGAACATCATTAATGTCTTTTTTATTATGTAAAACACCACTTATTTTAAAACGGAGAAAGTATACATCATAACAGCATTAATTAGAGTGAAAGATATCTAGTAGAGCGAAGACTAAAGATACGAAAATTCCATATTAGTTACTTGATTCAACTAATGACATATATCTATTATGCTAATTAAATAATACCTTTTTTTTGTTTTTGTTTTTGTTTTTATCTCTTTCTAACTAATCACAAACAAGGCAATGAAGTTGTACTTTGAGCGTCCAAGTTTATTTTTAGAATAGTAATTCTGCAGCGGGCAATTATATTAGTTATCTATTATAAATGTAAGCATGACTTTTTATGTCAATTACTAAAAAATATGCACAGTTAAAGTATTCCAAAAACTTTATTTACATGAATAATAGATAATACATGCAATTACGTAGTAAAAATTATTTTTCAAAAATTAAAACAATTGATACGTTTCAAAAATAATTTTAAAAAAATTACATTTTATACTTTTAAAAAATTTGATCAAATACTAATTGCTTCCTAGACTAGCAACAAAACCGGGTCTACCCGGTCGGTTTCGGTAAGACCGTATCCTTAAGCAGAAGAACTATACAGAATAAAAGATTTATTGCAAACTCCAACCCCCAACTCTAAAGTAAATTAAAATAAAGCAGCAGCAACAACTACTAAGCGCGCGCACACAAAATAATAATAATAATAATAATAATTAAAAATAAAAGAGAGAAAAGGAAATGGGACGTTAATTGTAAATTCTGATAGATACCCATCAGTAATATATAAAAAAGTATGTACCTTCTTGGGTCTCCCTCTCTTTGTGAAAGAAGAAGAAGAAAATTCAAGAACCAGGGCAAATGGGTCCAATGTATGCGGTGCGAATTTATGCAAAGCAAGATCGGATAAATTGAAACATTAAATTATGTTATGTGGTGTAGAGCAGCGTAGGTTAAAGTCTTTGCAGGTTTATATATTTGCCTCGCACCCGTCTCATTACTATCCATATATATAATAATATCTTCATCATTATTAACCACTGTATAACAATCTCTTAATTATTAAAACCATACTCTCTTCATTATTAATCACCACACAAGCATATGATCTCAATATGTACTTGGGGCGTGCATGGATCATTGGCATAAATGTAGGATGTTATTTAATTTTTGCCCCTTAAATTTGTGGACTTTAATTTTGCTTTTCAGCATTTTAAATAACAAAAAAATAGTCAGAAATACCCTTAACAGAATAATAAAAATTGAGTAACTTATAATACATGTTTTTCTATTTCGATTTAGCAATTAAAAATCTTATGTTTTAAGAAAGTTGGCTTTCACAACATTACCAATGACTTATGGAGTAATGGAAACAGATGATTAGATAATTTCTATTCGATTTATTTGAAGACTAAAAAACAAAAATTAAAAACAAACACTTGATTCATCTGAACCTATTAGCTTTAATTTAGACCTTGTACATGTATTTAAGAAACTCAACTAGTACAATAATAGATTCATCTGTATCTGTCAGCAACCACTAAGCTTTTCGGCATGCAAGTCCACTTTTGTTAGGATAAAGAATATGTGAATAGATCTGTGAACTGACATACTATTAGTCCAAATAGTCACTGCATATTGGGACTAGAGAAAAAATCAAGAGTATTGGACGACTCAAGAAATAAGAAATTTGCACCATCCTTGATATGAGAACTGAGATCACACTAAGAAATTAGAAAGAGAATTTTTCAAACAAATTGAAATTTGAAAGAGAACATTTCAAGCAGTGATCTCTTTGATCAGCCACTCTAAAGCAGGATAAGCAAAGTACAATACTAGGAAAGATGGAAGCCCAAAGAGAATTGTGATCAGTAAGTAGAGCGCTAGGACGGCAGCACAGGAAGGTATTGCAAACATAACAAGCAGAAGAAACACGATGACTAACGGAAACTTGGATGTAACGCGGATAAAGAAATCGAGGGACTTGTGAAGAGAAAAGTGGACCCTCTGAGATGCAGGGGTACCACTAGTATGGTTATAACCACCGGTGCTTGACCCTGGAGATCCTACACGATGAACCCTCCTGTAGTTCATGACAGAGGTGGTGTTCCCCATAACTGAAGTGCACCGAACAGACCATTCTTGTTGATGATCCCTACATATGGCAGATGGAGACTTCACTCTGTCACCATTTCTGCTTTCCACCATCCAGAGGAGGAAGAAATTCTTGCTAGGAAATTTGAGATTCCCGTTGAACGCCAATCGGAATGTTAGCATATTGCACCATGGGCAGGAAATGAATAATGGAATCTGAACCTGTTGAGAGGAGAACTTCCAAGAAGCTGATTTAAGCCCTAACAGACAGTGCTTGCAAAGCGTGTGACCACACCACAAGACATAGGGGATGTTTTCAACTATGTTAAAAGACTCCCAGCATATTGGGCATTCAAGCCCTTCCTCGGTGCTAGCATTAGAATAGACATCGTCATCATCTGAGCATTCATGGCAAGCTTGACTGGGCTCACCACATTCCTTCTTCTGTCCAAAGCTTGTGATGGCATTTGAAATAGATCTCCACATATCAGTGGGCAACCTAAATCACTATTTGCTGACAACTACTCGAGTTTGCAACTTAGCGTGTACTCGTATATGGTACTAAAAGATGAACCTGACCTTCAAAGTAACAAGCCTTTTGATTCAATCTCAAACACTTCCTGCTTCTCTTTTGAACCTGAGTAACACAGAAGATAACTAGTCATTAGTCTACCACACAAGATGATAGCATATTCTAAAATCACAAGCAATTATAGACAAAAATAGAAGCGGGATGGATTATGTTTACACTCCTCACCAATCAAGGTCTCTCGACTAATTAGCAAATACCAGCTGTTGCACTTTATTGTCCCACTGCCTTGTGTCAACTACCAGCAAAATACAGGAAAACTTCATTCTCTCAAGAAATAGCAAAGCCCCCGCCCTGCAAACTGAAAATGGGTATTACTTACCCAGCTAAGTGGTGGAAATTGTAATTAAAAAGGAATAAAAAGAAATAAAATAAAAAAAGGAAGAAGAAGAAGTCAAATTAATTGCTCTTTATGAACTGTTTAGAAGTACAAGGGACAAGGCTTTCTGAATGGCTGGCACACCCTTAGGGCTATCAAGGATTTGAATTTAGGAAAACCAACAAAGTCACTTTAAATTAATTAACATCATAAAAATTCGTCTGTCAGGACTGCTTCTTAGCATAGAACTGCCTGAGCAGCACAACACCTCATGTAATGATATGTCAAGTTACCACGAGAAGAGTGGTCAACAACAAACATTTTTTGATGTTATCATACTATATAAAGGAATTTATAATTAATCCACTGAGTTCCAATTTCTAGGTGTCATGCAGTTGATCTTTTCTTTTTTTATAACGGTGTGATATCACAGTTGATCTTACATCCATAATTTGATTTATTATTCATTATTTGCATCATTTCCCAGTATATACATAATAGATGCAAACATTTCCTAATACGTTAGAACCAAAAGTCTTTGGAAACTGAGAAACAACCTTTATTTAGTATTTCAACCTCTAGAAGTTTTGACATTATTTACATTTTTTTGATAACCAAGAATCCTGAGGAATAGCTGGTGCATGATTCAAAACTCGGTGGATGAGTGGGCCCGTGCTTCTACCGATTTCTACTTATATATTAGGCTCTAGTCTATGGCAAGGTTCAAACTCATGACATTTTTCATACTCTAATTTCACTTTGCACAGTAATATAGGGAGATTTCTTGGATATCCACATCAATATGTGTCTCAGACATGTAGTTGAACTCCAGTACAAATTAGGCTAACAAAATGTCAAATATGCAAAAGGAAAAATCATGACAACAGAATCACATTCGTTTAATACATTTCAGTCACACCTATTTCAGAACTCGAGAAACTGTCTCATCGTGTTTTTCCTTTCTCTCAAAGTAAAGAGTATTTTGCGAGTGAGTTGGGTGTTGGGAAACACTTACATGAACCTCTTTATGAATATTAGTTAGGACATTGTTCTCTCAGGTACTTTGGGAATAATTAGAATTTGGTTAATGTTTGGCCAAGTAACTCGAAGGCCATGTTGAACATTTTTAGCCACATGATTCCTTCACTCTTTTGCTATAACCATGTGTAGGTTTTGATTCATTTCAGATGCACCAATTTTAGAATTTGAGAAACACTCTCAACCTGTTTTCTCTGTGAGAGGATTGGGTGTTGGGGAATACTTTTGTAATGCCTTTATGAGTGTTGGCTCTGAGGTTATTCTCTTGGGGTGTTATGGAAATAATTAGAGTTTTATCTCTTATTCTGTCTTTCTTGTAAAGATATGACACCTGGGCCTAACTCAACCCCAAAAGCTAGCTCATGAGGGGAGGATTTCCCAAGTCCATATAAACAAACCATCAGTCCATTCCCC
>JACEIK010000206.1:99819-115318 GCA_018107945.1 Datura stramonium | reverse complement strand
ATTAGAATTGTTTTAATGTAATGACTTATTTGTTAATTGAAACATTAAAGACGACACAAAGATAATAAATTTTAATTTTTTTAATAAGCAGACATGAATAGGTTTGATAGAAGGCTTGGTTACTTCAGAATGTTTAATAATAAGATGATAAGAATATTGAAAAGAGGACGAAAAAAAGATAAATATAGAAAAAACGTGGATTCATTTTAATTGTTACTAGGATATAAAATTATAATAATAAAACAAAATAGGTACCCACTTAAAAAAACTGTAATTATCAAAAACTATTTTATTTTCTAATTATTGCAACGCTCACCATATTAAAATGTAAAAAAAGCATTTTACTTTCTTCCCAAAAATTTCTTCTTAAATTTAACATATACTAGATGACTCTTGGCCCGTCAATAATTTAAATTTTAATATAATTTTATTTTACATTGCATGTTTGCAATAAATAAATTAACAAAAAATTTCATTAGATATATAGTTAAAGTAATTTTATGCAAAAAGCATAACACTAAATTAGACATAAAAATTTCATGTTCAAATATGCATGTCGGTTGATATTTTAGTTATGAAAAAAATAATCTTCTATTTTGAAAATTCATCCAACATGAGTGTGTTAGCTAAGAACTTAACTATAGGAAAAAAGTGATCATTACCTTCGATCTTCTCTTGCAACGGGATATAGCCAAGACAATATTATTTTTCCCTATAAATTTTAGAGTGTTTCATTAATTTTTCTTGTATGTTTATAACTACTGAAACTAACTCACTCTTACTTGCTAACATGACCTATGGATAGAAAATTAAATGCCAGACTATTTTCACAAATGCATAAAAACTATAACTTATGCTTACACCCTTGACTCAATTTGTATTGCTAACTCTCATAGATCTTAACAATATATCTCATTTCTCTACATCTTTCAACTACTTTCAAGCTTAAGAAAATACATAATGAAAATATTAGCTTCAATGATGTGCCGTGATTTAACGGCACTTTCGACGCTTAAAACCAAGAAAATATGCACATTCTGGGTATGTTTATGTAAATATGATGTGTTTGTGTTAAGTGTTGCAGTAAAACAGATCCGGAACGTTAAATGGGCAAAGTAAGGCAAAAAATGAAACAAATTGTAGGCTGCTAGGTAATGAGTCGTCGTCCCAATGGACGACTCGTTCCTAGAGTCGTGGAGAAGAGCCGGAGTTTTATGAAGAAGAACCAATGCACCTAACGAGTTGAAGGCACGACTCATTACATCTAATAACGAGTCATTATGCCAGTCATGGAGACTGGGAGGAAGATTTCTGAAAATTGCTCAGGGAAGACAACGAGAGACATAACGAGTCGTCAGGTGAAGTGACAGCTTGTCATCAGATATTGTGAGCATCCGTCAAGTGCACTGGAAGATTTGGTGATCCATGTACACGAAGGACCTAACGATTTGTGACCATGCCTACCGAATCATTAGGTGACCCGTCACTAGGACTAGACAAATTACCGAGGACGACTCAAATTCACTGGCCACGACTCGTTGGGAGACCCAACGAGTCGTTACTTGGCTCGTTACCATTGCCGACCTGGAGTCCCTTTTTAGTTAGAAAAAATTTTATTTGGAACTATAAATACATTATTTAGGTTTATTTTTCGAGGACAGTTTTTTTAACCACTTTTCACGTAAATTTTAGTATTGTTAATCATCATTCTTGGTTCAAGAAACAAAGTTTATAATTTTTTTCCTGATTTTGGGAATCAAACAACATTGATGTTTTGTTCATCAGTTTTGGTGTTTTTATTCAATTCACATGGTTTTCTTCTACGAATCTTTGTAAGTTACAATTATGATTTCTTCTTTATTTTGTGATTGTGATTATTCAAACATGAGAAGCTAAACCCATAACTAAGATTGTGGGAACCATGATGAATTAACACACATAGGTAAAAATAGTTGGTGATTCTTGAACGGAGTTTATGCATGTATTATTTTTTCCTTTGTTTTAATTATTTCTTAACGGTTGCCATTGGAATTTGTCTTATTCTTACTTACCGGATCAAGGGGGTGATAAATGGAAAAAGGGATTAACAACGAAGATTTGAGAGGGTAAGGGTTAATTAAACATATACCCGTATACGGACCAAGTTGTGTGGTGATAATCATCTAGATAGGGGACCAACCATTTAGATGTATTTAACTTACCAATATTGCATGCTAAACACCGGAATAGATCACTAGTGTAAAATTCTTGTGGTTATGAAGTCATGAGGAACACAATCCTAGTCACTTTATTTGTTGAATACAACCGAAATTGATTTACACATTTACTAGTCTTTACTCTTGTTTATTATTATGTGTTTCGAATCTTTCCCCCTAGGAAATAAGTAAGCCAATAGTATTAGCTAAACACATTAACTCAAGCTCTTGTCATATTTCTCATGGAATTCGAACCCAACCCTGGTTGGATTCTATATTTGACATCTACTACTTTATATCTCATTCACGAGGTGTAATTTTTGCGACATCAAATTTTTGGCGCCGTTTCCAGTGAATACGACTTAGGCTTTTGTTAATCGTGTTTGATTTACTGTTGGTCCTTATTTTCTTTTTATTTTTCTTTTGTTTTATTATTCTTAATAGGTCTTAGGTTCATGCATGCCAGTACTAGGAGCCAAGTAAAATCCCTGGTTTAAATTGATCATGAACTTGAACAAACACTGTGAAATCCAAGGAAAATGTCCAATATAAAAGAGCAAGAAACAGTGGAACAGGCTACAACCAGGATGTTGGCTAAGGAACAAGCTCGGGCTAGAGATAGGGAGTTAGCAAGGGTTGCTGAAGAGCAATGCCTAGTTGTTGAAGTTGATCGAGCTAGAAGGAACAGAGGTACAAACCAGCAGAGGCACCGGTACTTTGATGATGGTGGTGATGCTGAAATTGATGAAGCTGGTGCCACTGGAGCTATAGTGCCTCCCCCTTTTCCTGCTGGGGCAAAATTTGACATTACCAGTGCTATGATCCAATTGCTCAACATGAAGGGGATATTTGCAGGTCATGCAATTGATAATGCACATACTCACTTGACTAATTTCGTAGGTATCTGCAAGACATACAAACAATCGGGAGTGAGTCAGGATGCAATACAACTGAGTTTATTTCTCTTTTCATTAGGGAGCGAGACAACGCTCTGGTTGGCTGAACTGCCCAACGATTCTATCACTACATGGAGGGAGTTGAAAAGAGCTTTTCTTGAAAGGATCTTCCCACCTTCCAGAGCTTTGCAACTGAAAGATGAGATATACAACTTCAGGCAATTGAATTTTGAGGCACTTCACGAGACATGGTTGCGGTTCAACAAGAAGCTCAAAAAGGTGTCAAACCACAGGAACCCAGATGATACATTATTGGAGATTTTCTACAGGTCTTTAAATGCTAACACCAAGGCAGTGGCTGATACCGTGTCTGGCGGAACATTCATAAGTCACATTTATATTGAAGTTGTTGAGGTACTTGATAGATCACTAAAACTAACCGCGCATGGCACACAAGAGAGTCGGAGGCTCGACCTGGTACTTATGCGGTAGGTATGTATGCGGAACAGAGAAGGAAGGATAAAGAGAGATATCATGATATTGCTGAGATAAAGACCACAATAGAGCTGCTTTCTAAGCATTTGATAGGAGCCGGGGATGAAAAGGTGAATGTTATGGGTTCTTAGGGCAAGGCCCCGAGAAAGGATGGAAGCGAATTAGAATCTGAAGAGGAAGAAAATTATCTAAATGATCAAGGATTGGGTTTCCGGACTAACACCCAAGGGTCTAACCAAGACTCTTAGCGTCAAGGCTAGGGGAACCGAGGTCAAAACTCTACAGAGACAATAATTACAACTGAGGCCAATACAGAGACAATGGAGACTGAAAAAAGCACGAGGAGTACAAAAATAATAGAAGCGGTATATATGTAACTCCAAGGAAACATGAGCTAGAGTTTAGTGGTTCAAAGGTGGAAGACATGTTGTCTAAGGTACTTAAGCAGATGGAGGCGACAGATGGCCATTTCAAGGTTGAGCCAAAAAGTGGTATAATCCAAAAAGTGGAATCACATGCCTTGGCCATTAAGAAGATTGAGCAGCAGCTTAGTCAGATGTCTGTTTCTATGAACCAGAGGCAGAAGGGCACACTTCCCAGCAATACAGTTCAAAATCCGAAAAATGACAATCATTACATGGCAGTCACTACTAGGAGTGGGAAAGCGACAGTTGATCCTCCGAGGCCAGTTGTGATTGATGATACAGTAGAGTCCTTAGTGATTGATGTTGATAGGATGAAAGATTCCGAGGATTAGACTTTGGTTGATGATTCAGTAGAGAAGAACGCTCCTAGTAATGCAAAGGAGCATGGATCTGGCAACAAGAAGGAAAAGTAAGTACCGCAAAAGATCACACCTATTCCTAGACCTCCTCGCCATTTTCCACAGAGGTTNGTAATGCAAAGGAGCATGGATCTGGCAACAAGAAGGAAAAGTAAGTACCGCAAAAGATCACACCTATTCCTAGACCTCCTCGCCATTTTCCACAGAGGTTGAAGAAAAAGGTCGAAGATGAAAAGTATCACAAATTCATTTCCATGTTGAAATAATTATCTGTGAACATCCCATTAGTCGAGGCACTTGAGCAGAGTCTCGGTTATGCTAAATTCATGAAGGAACTTGTCACTAGAAAGAGTACCGTGAGCTTAGAACCTCCGGATAATTTGCACCATTGTAGTGCAATAGCATCTCATTCTCTTGTTTAGAAAAAGGAAGACCCTGGAGCTTTCACTGTACCATGCACTATTGGAGAATTTAATTTTGCTAAGGTACTATGTGATCTGGGTGCTAGTATTAACTTGATACCTTTAGCAGTGTTCAGACAATTAGGCTTAGGAGCCCCAAACCGACTACAATGCGGCTTTTGATGACAGATTGTACGGTGGAAAATCCGGTGGGAATTCTCTATGATTTTCTAGTGAAGGTAGAGTCCTTTATATTTTCGGTCGATTTTGTCATTCTGGACTGCAAGGTTGATTTTGAGGTCCCCATTATCTTGGGGCGACCATTCTTTGCCATCAGACGCGCTCTTGTAGATATGGAAACTGGACAGCTGAAATTCCTGCTGAACAAGGAAGAGGTGACATTCAATTTATGCCGGTCCATGAAGCAGCCAAATGACATAAGGGTGGTCTTAGTAATTGATGTTGTGGAACCTGAGTTTCCAATTATGCCGATTGAGGAGTTAGTGACTCTTTAGGATTTAGCAACAGTGTTGATGAATATTGGTGCTGAGGAGATCCATGGGGGTGAGGAGATTATGAATGCACTTGCTGGTATAGGGTCATATACCTATGCTCCAAAGAAGATTGATCTTGACCTAAAGAATTGGGTGACCCCACCGGCCAAGTCATCTATTGAGGAGCCTCCGGTATTGGAGCTCAAAGCACTTTCGTCTCACTTGCGGTATGTATTTCTGGGAACCGGTAATACTTTATCAGTCATTGTTTCTGTTGACTTGGAGGAATGGATAGTGGAGCCTTTGGTCTCCATTCTGAAGAGATACAAAAAAGCCATCGGATGGACCATTGCAGAAATTATTGGAATCTCAGCTGGTATTTGCACTCATAAGATCCAGCTAGAGCCAGATTGTATTTCGAGCATTGAGCATTAGCGTAGGTTGAATGCACCTATGCAAGAGGTGGTCAAGAAGGAAATCATGAAGTGGTTGGATGCGGGTGTGGTTTACCTTATTGCTGACAGCAAATGGGTGAGCCCAGTTTAGTGTGTACTGAAGAAGGGAGGAATCATGATGGTCCCAAATGCTAATAATGAGCTCATTCCACTAAGGCCAGTCATTGGTTTGAGAGTGTGCATAGACTATAGGAAGTTGAACCATTGGACTTAGAAAGATCATTTTCTTATGCCATTCATGGATTAGATGCTAGACCGACTTGCAGGCAGAGGATCGTACTATTTTCTTGATGGTTATTCGGGGTATAATCAAATATCTATAGCCCCTGAAGACCAAATGAAAACCACTTTCACCAGTCCATATGGTACTTTTGCTTTCAAGAGGATGTCGTTCGGGTTATTTAATGCACTCTCCACTTTTCAACGTTGCATGATGTCCATATTTTCTGACATGGTGGAGGACACCATTGAAGTCTTTGTGGATGACTTTTCAGTGGTGGGTGATTCATTCAAGGATTGTTTGGCTCATTTGAGCAAGGTGCTGCAAAGATGTAAAGAGTCCAACTCGGTACTTAAACCGGGAAAAGTGCCATTTCATGTTCAAAGAATGTATAGTGCTAGGGCACAAGATTTCTGGTAAGGGTATTGAGGTGGACAGGGCCAAAATGGAAGTAATTGCTAGTCTACCACCTCCAATTTCTGTGAAAGGTGTTCGAAGCTTTCTGAGTCATGCAGGGTTTTATAGTAGATCCATCAATGACTTCTCAAAGATTGCACATCCTTTGTATAAATTGATTGAGAAAGAGGTGAAGTTTGTTTTAGACGAGGCATGTCTGAAGGCGTTTGAATGCCTAAAAGAGATATTGACCACTACCCCGATTATAGTGGCACTTGACTGGTCTTTACCATTCGAGGTTATATGTGATGCTAGCGCAGTGGCCCTGGGAGCTGTGTTGGGTCATAGGTGTGAAAAGATCTTCCATCCTATTTATTGTGTTAGCAAGGCTCTTAATGCAACTCAAAAAAATTACACCGTGACAGAATAAGAGTTGTTGGCTGTCATATTAGCACCGAGAAGTTTCGAGCTTATTTGCTTAGAACTAAGGTGATAGTCCATACAGACCATGCAACTTTGAGATATCTGATGGCAAAGAAAGAGGCCAAGCCACGGTTGATTCGATGGGTTCTGCTGCTGCAAAAGTTTGAGTTCGAGGTAAAGGAACGGAAAGGGACTGAAAACCAGGTGGCGGATCATTTATCAAGATTGGAAGTTGCAGCACTTCGTGATGAGCTTGACATAGATGATGCATTCCCCGATGAGCAGGTTTTAGCTGCCTCACAGAATCTCATCCCATGGTTTGCAAACTTTGCTAATTATCTGGTGAGTGATGTTGTACCGAAGAACTTATCTTTTCACCAGCGGAAGAAGTTCATGTCTGATGTGCGAAAGTTTTTCTGGGATGAGCCTTACTTATTCCACATATGTGCTGATGGGGTGATTTGGAGATGCGTGGCCGAGGTGGAGATGTTGAGCATATTGGAGACCTTCCACTCATCCCCTGTTGGGGGTCACAATAATGGGATTCACACAACCCATAAGATTCTGAAATATGGGTACTATTAGCCAACCATTCACCAGGATGCGCATGATTTTGCAAAGGCATGTGATGCATGCCAAAGGAAATGAGACATATCACGGAGGCATGAGCTTCCTCTTACTCCCATCCTTGTCATTGAGATTTTTGATGTGTGGGGCATTAATTTCATGGGCCCATTTGTGAGCTCAAACGGGATGAAGTACATATTAGTTGTTGTGGACTATGTTTCGAAATGGGTAGAGGCAATTGCGCTTCCAAATAATGAAGGAAAGAGTGTCATAACATTCTTGAAGCGGAATATTTCTGCCATATTTGGGACTCCTAGAGCTATCATTAGTGATGGAGGTTCGCACTTCTTTAACAGGTTGTTTCGGACTTCATTGGAAAAATATGGGGTGAAACACAGAGTGGCAACACCCTATCATCCGCAATCTAGTGGGCAAGTTGAAGTCTCCAACTGGGAAATTAAGAACATCTTAGCTAAGACTGTGAGTGCTAACCGGACAAATTGGTCTAGGAAGTTAGATGATTCTTTATGGGCTTATCGGGCCGCATTCAAGACTCCTATAGGTATGTCTCCGTATTAGCTTGTGTATGGGAAAACATCTCATCTTCCGATTGAACTTGAGCACAAAGCTATGTGAACGCTCAAGAAGCTTAATTTGAACCGGAGCGAAGCTGCGAACTTGAGGCTTGATTAGTTGAATGAGCTAGATGAATTTCGTTTGAAAGCCTATGAAAGTTATGAAATTTATAAACTGAGGATGAAAATTCAGCATGACCGGAAGATTGAGAAGAGAGAGTTCAGCCCGAGTGATATGGTGTTGCTATTCAACTCTAGGCTTCGCTTGTTTCCTGGTAAGTTGAAATCCAAAAGGTTGGGGACTTTTCGAGTGGTTTAAGTATTCTCCTATGGGGCAATTGAACTGGAAAATCATGAAGGAAAGCTATTTAAAGTCAATGGTCAACGGGTGAAAGCATATCTGGGGAAGAGAGAAGTAATAAAGCTGGTGAATCTCTAGGCTTATTTTATTCCAGGGGGCAGCTTTATAACTACAATCTAACTAATAAATAGTCTGGTAGAAATAAATAGATGAATCTTTCTACCATACTATCTATTAGAATACTACCGATTCTAGTCCACTCATTTCATTTAATACATGAAATTGGAATCTTTTTCATTTTATTTCATCAATTTTGTCTAAGAACTCAGAAGTCATGTTTCATTCAAATTAGTTAATAATTAATCATATTGATTGACTGTTTTTACGTAAATGATAAGTAGAAAAGCGCTATGTGGGCGCTCAAGAAGCTGAATTTGAACTGGAGTGAAGCTGCGAACTTGAGGCTTGATCAGTTGAATGAGCTAGATGAATTTCGTTTGAAAGCCTATGAGAGTTTTGAAATTTATAAACTAAGGATGAAAATTCAGCATGACCGGAAGATTGAGAAGAGAGAGTTCAGCCCGGGGGATATGGTGTTACTATTAAACTCTAGGCTTTGCTTGTTTACTGGCAAGTTGAAATCCAAATGGTTAGGGACTTTTCGAGTGGTTCAAGTATTCTCCCATGGGGAAATTGAACTATAAAATCATGAAGGAAAGCGATTTAAAGTCGATGGTCAACGGGTGAAAGCATATCTGGGGAAGAGCAAAGAAATAAAGCTGGTGAATCTCTGGGCTCTAAGTGAAATCTGAGTAACCCGGGGACTTGCGTCGTGCCGCAATATTAAATCAGGTGCTGCATGGGAGGCAACCCATAAAGGTTTTTGGTGAAGTCTGAGTAGTCAAAATACCCACGCTATGCCACAACGTTAAATCAGGCGCTTCTTGGGAGGCAACCCTAGTTGTAATTGTAAGATAAATATAGTGTTTACGTGTGTTGATGTGTATAAGTGATTAAGATGGGAAATCTGAAGATGAAACCAAAAATTTGAAATTGAGTTGCTGGTGCCAAAAAGCACAGAACGAGTCTTCATCTGACCTAATGACTCATTGAGTCTTCATCTGACCTAATGACTCATCAAGTGGATCATGGTCACTGCCACAAAAAAATAGTGTAGACAACAGTTGACCAAACGAGTCGTTACCAGTGACAATGAATCGTGGGGTCTTCCGTTAAGTCTACTGGATTAAAGACGGAATTAATCTGAAAAAGGTGACAACGAACGACGCAACGAATCATTGGGAGACCCAACGATTCGTCAAGTGACTCGTCATGAAGCTACTGAGTTCAGGGCCTACGACTCATGCCACGGCTCGTTGGGTAGCACCACGAGTCATTACATGAGTTGTTAGGTCCCAGGTAAGATCCTAAACTCATTCAACTGAAGAAGAAACCAAAAGACTCGTTGCTTCACTTAACAAATCTTCACATGAGTCATGGTTCATTTTAGTTTTAATTTCCACCTGACCTGACCCACGTACTAATTAGGGTAATTTGATTTTTAAACATACAAAACACCCGATTGTGCCCTCAAAGTTTCTCACCTGAACTTAAACTGAACTTCCAACTCAAAATTTCCCACTTTTTTCATCCTCCCAATATCATTTCTCACTCGCATAGACAACACACACGAGATCATCCTCAAATCTACTCGGGTGACAAAATCAAATTGCGACTGTGTGTTGAAATCACCTACTGCTAAAAAATCTTCCTCTAATTTTGGTCACTGTGAGTAATATTTTCCTCCTTTTTCAAGTGTTTTAACTGACTCATCCCTATAACCTTGTAAGGCCTTGATGATTTCTGTTTGATATCAGATGAAAACCCTAGGATGCTTTTAACTAAAAATCGTAATCAAAAGTGAATGCAATGTTATAAGAAATTCGATTGGTGCTTGTGGGATTGAATATTAGTTGAAGATGAACATGGGTTGGGTTGTCTTAAACCCAATAAGTAAACTCTTAGCACAAGCCACATAACGAGTCGTGGTATCAACTCACGACTCATTGTGTAGCTCGTCCTGAGTTGGAAAATGGGAGATGTAACCCGTGTACCTCACGATTGGTCTAACAAGTCGTTGACATAAGTAACGACTCGTTATGACCAGTGGCAACGACTCATTGAGTCCCTCGTCCTGTCTGCAGGGACACAATTAAAAGCTGATTTTATTTCATCTCATCATGCATATTAATTGTCATCCCACAGGTACAATGGCTCCGAAGGCTACACCAAAGAAAGGTCCGACCAAGAAACAGGTGCCGGAGAAAAGTCAGCCCTCATATTGTAGACTTAGGGATGAGCCCTCATCCTACGAAGAGTCGAGTGGCTCGGTGGAGGAATACAAAGTTTTAGAAGAGCAGCTTAAGAGGAGATCCACCAAGGCTAGGACACAATGCCCTACAAATCCGACAGCCTTGGTTGATTCTCCTACTCCACTTGCAAGAGACCCACCTAGCCGAGCAAAAGAAAATATTTGGGCCACAGTCCTGATTACTCCCGAGGGCACCACAGTTGCGACAAATGCAGAGGGTGATGATGAGTCACGTGCCCAACATGGGAGCATAGATGATGAGTTGACTGAGACTTCAAATACATCCAATGATCAACCACGAAGGGTGAGGTGATGGTATGTTCGCGGTATGCGGGCCATTTACAACAGGGAAATTGCTCCGAATGATAAGGGCCACCCGACGAGGAGCATTTATGAGGAGCCCAGACTGGTCACCACAGGGCTCAAGGAGCTCCCTGAGACACAGGAATTATTTGATAGATACAGGTTCGGGTGGTTAACTGAGCCATCGGGGAGCCACAACCCTTTCCTGGTTAGAGAGTTTTATGCCGCCTACGTAGCCACGTTACATCATCTGGCTTTGGGAGGCCAAGAATGGAAGAAGAGGCCCGCATTAACGCAAGTGTTGGTTCGGGAGACACCTGTAGACATCTCTTAGAGGACCATCTCTAGGTTTCTTTATGGTCCAAACTAGCAGGCCCCCATGAACAGAGCCAAGTTTGATCATAGACTGTTCGAACTCAAGAAAGTAAAAATCAAGAAGTTGAACAGTGAAGAATATATCAGGCAGTACACCTGGCTGTCACGCGTCACTGCCACACGAGGTTCGTTAGTTGAGTGGTTGCATGGCACCGAGTCATAAATAAAAAAGGCCACACTAAACTTCCAAGATAAATTATGGTGGTCATTGGTTCAGTACAGGATGGTACCAACCAACAATGACAATGTTCTTTCACCTGACAAAGCTGCAGTGGTAGCAAACATCATGGAGGGATATTCCATAAGCTTCCCTTGATATATTGCTGAAGAGATTCGAGAGCGGGAAATAGTAGATAGCACTACCATTCCCTTTTCATGCCTCATTAATCGACTTTGTCAGGAGTCAAAGGTGCTAGAATTTTTGTCGGTTGAGCAGCGAGTGGTGGTCCATCAGATCACCAATATCAGGTTGATAAGAAATGAGACAAACTCGGTATCGAGAGCGAGGAGTCAGTCTACCGCATCCGTTGGAGCGACTCTATTGGTAGAGGCATTGAGTAGTGGCATGCAGATTGAGGCTGCATTGTTTACCGAGTTTGCGGCAGAGCCCACAGAGGCCAGAGAGATTTGTATCTAGCTTGAGGCTACAGATGCAACCGACCACACCTGCTAAGGTTCCATAGTCCTCATCCACAGCAGCATCACCTCGACCACCTGTTTCACCCTCACGTGCTTCTCCAGCCGACCTAGTTACAATTTCTCAAGAATTTCTGACTGACATGGCTAGGCAGCTGGCAAAAGCCGAAAAATAGCAGGCACACATGGCTCTTCAAGTTAAGGTATTAATGGAGCAAGTAAAGTCGTGGGTTACAAAGGAGTTGGAGGCTCTCTCTGGTTCAGTGCATGGTAGGTTGGATGCCTTTGAGAGGCATATGGATGAGCTCCTTGCAAAGTTACAGGCACCCGAGCTGGATAGATGGTATGTGGAGGTAGCAGCACTCCGAGCTGAGCTGCTAGAGTTGTCCGCACGACAAGTAGCTGCGATCCCTCCACCTGTGCTTCCGATGATTGATAACGAGAGTGAGAAAGAGCTACCAACAATATTTGACTTTATCATTGAGGAGCCGGTGGCGAAGGATAAGGGCAAGAGGCCTTGTGAGGAGGCAAGTTTTGATACAGATGATTCTCTGCTCCGTGAGCAGAAGCGAGAGCGAAGAGAGATGGAGGTAGCGCTGTAGTTATCCAGAGATGAGGCTCGACAGAGGACCGCAGTTGAGGCGGCGAGAGCTCGTGGAGAAGGTACGAGCTCAGTAGGTTCTAAAAACGCACCAGGTCAAGCCGGTGGTACAGGAGATGACACTGCAGGAGTATCTGCACCCTCTACTGACCAGGTCACAGACGCCTAGGTCACACAATTATGTTCCCTATTTCCATGTTTTATCTTTATAAATGCGGGGTGGGGAGGGATACCTATGTATTTTTGTTGAACATAACCTGAGGGTTTTTCTTGCCGGATATATTTTTCCTCGGGTGTTCTTTTTCTAGTAGAACCGACACGTTTAGATTTTTATGTTTTGTGTTTGTTGTGTCAATCGAAATAAAATTAGGTGAACTTAAGGCAGTTAATATCAAAGATTTTTAAAATTGTTTGAACTGATAATGTGATATCACTCCTAAGATTTTTCTGTGTGTTTGTTAAAATTGACAAGCATGAATTTTGTGAATTTTTGCATGCCATTAATACCGTGAACATGTTTACCATTGTATGATGTACCTGAAATAGCAGTAGTAGAAGTGATGATGTTGGCCTATTGATTGTGTGAGTAAAGTTTAATAGTTAAATTCTGTTGTGTGTGTCAATCTAGAACTTGCCTGGTCAGTCGTACCGAGGTAGAGGATGAGAAACTAGGAAAGGATCATAGGCCATTTTTGATGAATATCCCACTTTAGCCTTAAAATACCTACCAAATAAAAATAAATATCCCTTGATCCAAATTTTGAGCTTAAATTTACCCTTCTTTTTGTTAACACCAATTCACCTTCCTGCTTTGATTAAAATGAACCTGTTTTGGCCCTGGTTCCTCCTTGGATACTGTGAACCTCAACTCAGGCAAATTTCCTAAGTTGAGGGTGGCTATCATAGGGGTGATTAAGAAGAGTAGGGTGGAATGAAATTGAGTAATGAAAATGAAAGAGCAGGTGCGGTGTGCATAATCAAAGAAAAGAAAAAAATTATGTTAAAGAGAAAAAGAGCAAAAAGAAAAAAAAAAGTAATGAATACTTGAAAGAAGGAACACTACACTAGTAGTTGCAAACGAAAGTAAAAGAAGAAGAAAACAAAGGAAAAAAGGAAAAAATATAAAAAGAAGGTTAAGAGTGGAGCCAAAGTGTGTGTAGTTCCAAGGAGGGTTAAGCTACTAGTCCCATATGTATCATACCCAAACCCGAACCTACATTACAAGCTTAAAAATTTCTATAGTGATCCTAGTTACCCGTCTAAAAATTGAGGTATTAAAAGTAAAGGCAAGCTTATGGTATTGCATACGCACAGTTAGAATTTCTTTGTGAGAGCGAGTGTGCTTTTACCTAGTCCCAAGAGAAATACATTGATATGATCATATACACATGTGTGAGTGTGGGACTTCTTTGTGGTGAGAGAATTTGGTCAACAAAATCGTCTGCAAACTGTCTAGTCAGTGTTATAGACTTATGTGCATGGTTGCAAGTAACAATATTTTTCCATGTTTCAATTCCTTTGTGTCATGGTTGAAAATTTTACATATGCATTATGATTGATTTTGTGTGATAAAGGAGGGGTTAGAAAATTTGATTAGATGAAAAGTTGTGACTGCCGTAAGTTTCATAAAGCTCTTTTGATTGAAGCATCATGGTAGTTTTATTTTATTTTATTTCTGCCTGAGGACATGCAAAAGTTCTAAGTTGAATGTGTTGATGTGCCATAATTTTACGACACTTTCAACACTTAAAACCAAGAAAATATGCACATTCCAAATATGTTTATATAGATATGATGTGTTTGTATTAAGCGTTGCAGGAAACAGGTCCGAAACATGAAATGGGCAAAGAAAGGAAAAAATGGAACAAACTGTAGGCTGCTAGCCAAGTAACGAGTCGTCGTCCCAATGGACGACTCGTTCCCGGAGTCGTGGAGAAGAGCCGGAGTTTTATGAAGAAGAACCAGTGCACCTAACTAGTTGAAGGCACGAGTCGTTACATCTGATAACGAGTCATTATGCCAGTTGTGGAGACTGGGATGAAGATTTCTGAAAATTTCTCAGGAAAGACAACGAGAGACATAACGAGTCATCAGGTGAAGTGAAGACTCGTCCTCAGATACTGTGAGCATCCTTCAAGTGCACTGGAAGATTTAGTGATCCATGGCCGCAAAGGACTGGACAAATTGCTGAGGACTGGACAAATTGCCGAGGACGACTCAAATTCACTGGCCACGACTCATTGGGTCGTTACTTGTCCCGTTACCATTGCCGACCTTGAGTCCTTTTTAGTTAGGAAAAGTTTTTTTGGAACTATAAATACATTATTTAGGTTTATTTTTCAAGGATAAAATTTTTACCACTTTTCATGTAAATTTTAGTGTTGTTAACGATCATTCTTGGTTCAAGAAACAAAGTTTATAATTTTGTTCTTGATTTTGGGAATCAAACAACATTGAATTTCTGTTAATCGGTTTTGGTGTTTTTATTCAATTCACGTGGTTTTCTTCAACGAACCATTGTAAGTTACAATTATGATTTCTTCTTTATTTTGTGATTGTGATCATTCAAACATGAATAGCTAAACCCATAACTAGAATTGTGGGAACCATGATGAATTAACACACATAGGTAAAAATACTTAGTGATACTTGAACGGAGTTTATGCATGTATTATTTTTCCCTTCGATTTAATTATTTCTTAACGGTTGCAAACATTGAAATTTGCCTTATTCTTACTTACCGGATCAAGGGGATGATGAATGGAAAAAGGGATTAACAACAGAGATTTGAGGCTATCAACCCTCATCTAATAACTTGACCTTGTCCGAAAATAGGTAATTCGATATTAAGGGTAAGGGTTAATTAAACATACACCCGTATACTGACCAAATTGCGTGGTGATAATATAGATAAGGGACCAACCATTTAGTTGAATTTAACTTACCAATATTGCATGCTAAACACCGGAATAGATCACTAGTGTAAAAGCCTTGTGGTTATGAAGTCACGG
>JACEIK010000206.1:86398-97499 GCA_018107945.1 Datura stramonium | reverse complement strand
CTACTAATTTACTTCATTATTGAACGCCATTAACTTATATACTAAATTAGTATTTTTAATTTTATTTTATCTCAAAAGTTAATATTGATTTATTTTATTAATTATTTTGTTATATAGGTTTTAAAAATATATATTATGATTCTAAAAAAAGAAGAAGATAAAGTCGATAATGTAAGGGTAAAATCGGTATTTTAAAAAGTCAATTCGGATAAAGGCGGAAGATTGTCTATTGTTCAAAGTTGTGGGAGGGGTTTGATTTTTAAAGTAAAGTTGGGGGATGAAAACGATTTTGCACCTATTTGAATATAAGAATACCAAAAGGCCCTTGAAATGTAGTAAACTTTCAAAACTGCCCTTGATCTACCAGCTCTTCACATTTCTATATAATAGAAAAATAAAAATATAGAGCCCATGTTATTATTTTAGTTGCTTTATGATAGAGCAGGCACTGGGGATAATTATTATTGTGAGCAGTTAAAATAGGTTAAATTAAGAAATTTTTTTGACATATTATTAAAAAAAGTTATATTTTTCATATAATCATCCAATTAATAATTATTAGTTTAAAAATAAGGTGTTAATTAAGTAATCGAAAATTCAAACTTTCCATTGAGAACCCGATATGCGCACATTATTGTGAGAAACAGATTACATCAAAGCAAATAGTATAGGCAATCTGCCTGGAAAAAAACAAATGGCTTAATTTCGTGTGAACAATAAACAATCAAAAACGCTAATCAATAAAAAGATTGAAACGGGATGCTATATCTGTCATACAAAATCACAAGTGTTGTAAAAGTTTAAATTGCTATCTATTTTTTTCTCTTTGTTTTTTTTTCTTTTTACTTTTTCTTCTACAAGAGGACTTAAGTTGATATTTCCCAACTGAATTAGCTCTGTAGAATAAGTTTGGAAAGTAGATAAGAAAATTTACGAGACTTGATCGGTCTCACATACATATATTTAATCATTATTATTCATATATAATACTTTTAATCATCATTTGAATATTAATTATAATATTTTAATCTTCATATTATATTTTAATGTGTAGGATTAAAGTGGTGCAGAGATGGAAAGATTCAGAGCAAGAATTAAAGCAAAATGTGATTAAAAGAAGAAAGAAAAAAGAGAAAAGAGAAGACACAAGGAGAGGGGATGGTAGACATATAAATTTTATTGGCTAAATTCATATAAAATTTGGATCTAATTCATATTTATTTGGATTGAATGATTAATTTTGGCTTTACAAATAATTAAGTCCATTTTATTAAATTCAAGTCCATGGTCCATTACATCTTGAAACTCAAATCCATGCCACATATCTGGGTGACTTGACATCCTTATCAATTTCAAGATCAACACTGTCACGCCCTATCTTGGGAGGCATGACTGGCAACTAATGCCACACTGGGATCTGGCTTGACCTGGCTGGGCATATACCTCTGGTGCCTACCAGTGACTCAAAATCAAGAAAAAATCTGCTATATCTCGACTGTAAATACAGCCTCGTGCCGACAAGACCACGCAACACCTATAAAAGAAAACAACAATCCAACCAACATAACAATAAAAGGGATCCTATGCGGGCCGTCAAAATCACTATGCTATATAGTTATAATAGAATGAAAAACGGGCAGTCATATACCAACTAAAATCGACAAGGCCGCTAACTGAAAGCTATACTAGGCCCCACACGGCCAACATACATAACTAAACATATATAGGCCCCACAAGGACAACACGAACAACTAATTGAAGACTGTAGTCTGCAACCCTCTAAGAGTGAAAATATTGGTCGAGACAGGGACCCAGCCTACCCAAATGCTATACAAATAAAAGACTGGTAACCTTTACAACCTGACAACTCCGAGTGAAAGAAGCTGGCCAATCTGCTGACTTTGAATAACTGCTAAGAGATCCCACAATTTGTCTGTCTAAATCTGCGGGCAAGTATGCAACGCCCCATAGTTGGGCGTCAGTATAGTATGTACTGAATATGTAAGACGATAATAAAAAGATGAATAGAAGATGATAAAGACTAAAAGTAAGTAGCAAGAAGGTAAAAAAGACAACCTGTAAGCTTTCTTATCCATAACCCGCATCTAGTAAATCACTACACGTATATGAGCTGAAACTATACGACTATACATTCATAGGCTATAACTAGCAAGCAAGTATACAAACAAGAACCTAACTTGACCCCTATAATCGTGGAAGGTGCAAGCAACACAGAAACAACCTACCGGGGCCCCCATAAGCCTTGGCAAATACAATCCAATGTATATACCCCTATCCAGGTACTTATGATTCTATCGTACTATAGCCAACCTATCTTGCTTCTGGGTCCGCCTCTGAGCCTGCTGGACTTCTGCAATTGTGTCTGAGCCCGTTGGGCTCCTGTAACTGCACCCTGGGCACATAAGGTTCGACGGAGAGTCAGTGATGCTGATACGACATAATAGTAGAAGCCCACTCGTGGATGGACTGTAATATGTCCCTTAGGACTGAATGTAGTCCCTGGGGATATCACAGAGCTCCTCTAAGCAACATCATATAGCTCCTCAGAGCGATCAATAGCCCCATTGGTGATGACATAGTTAGCAACCCTGAAGTTGATCAACAGAAGGCTATCCTAGGTAGGGTCAATCCCAACCGATATACTATATTTTAGTCTTAATCTAGCCACTCAAAAGGCGTATCTGGCTCTTAAGGCCTAACGCGACCGCTACTCGCCCCTAAAATAGTCTGTATGGCTGCTAACAGGCACACCCTATGTGCCTACACCTGATCAGAGGGTCCTGACAGTGATTATAATCTCTAATGGTCTAGACAGAATAGGGCGAGGTCTGGAGTGTCCTAAACGATACTCTGAGTGTCATGTTAAGACAATGATAGCTCATAAGCGAATGGTAAGGTCGCAGGCAACCAACTATATAATTCTTTCCCTTAGAACTACTGTAGGGCTGTTACTAATTGGACATGCTCCTAAGCAGTTATCCCTAACCTTCCACAAGAAGCTTGCTATAATTCTTAGCTTGAAGGTAATACTGTACTACTATAATTCTAGTCCCTTGGATATTAACTTGGTCTGTTCAAATTTCATATGACTTTTCTAGGTGATTCATAGCCTCGTAGGCAAGTTTATTGTCATGATCATAGTCTATACCCTGGACGAGACATGATACTTGGAGTCACAAGTTGTCCCAAGTCAACCCATGGTCTATCATAACACTGGTAATCGGAGTAATCTTAGAGGAAGCTTAAATAAATTAATCATTTGATGAAAACTGAATAATAACAAGTTTATACATGAACACAAAACTGAAAGTCTGAATCTTTGTCTAAAAGCTATCTATATATGATGAGTTGCTGGGACAAGCCCCTAGCTAACTCTAAAGTCTACTGAATGAACATCGTCCTCGAAAGATGAGGACTCACCACTGGTGTAGCTGAAAACTCCTTGATAAAATCTGCTAACGGTTTTGAGACTAAAAACTTGCAGCTATATTATAAAATGATATAGCATAGAAGGTATGCATCAGTACTTTGAATGTACTGAGTAAGTAGGATAAAACATAACATGAAGAATAAATAACTGAACTGAATTGACATGCAATGACCAACTAAGATGCTGAAATTGAATAAACTGAAATATACTGAGATGGTCAAAATGACCCTGTTTGATGTCAAAGACATGCTCTAAATTTGAGATACTGATCTGAACTGAGAAATCTACAACTGTTCTAAGCTGAGCTAATTGTGACTGTACTGACTAGTGGGAGAGTCTATAACTAACATGTAACCATGTGAGCTAGACGTGGAGTCCGATGTATACACCCCATCGGTAGGACCTAATATACCTTGCTAGGGTATAAAGGCACGAATTGGGAGATCACAAGTCTGGGTCCATAAGGCCAATAAAATCAACCTATGGTGGCAACGTAATTCTGGGAACCTGGTTGCGCTGGAACCTCGGTCCGCTCGGTGCTAAGTCCTACTCCCACTAGATAGTCCTAGACTGACTACTAAGCTGATAGCTCAAAACTAGACCCTAAGACTAAGTCAGGAATACCTATCTGGAAATACCCTAATAGTCTTATTGGACCGGATTCTGTAACTGGTGTTCTAAGATTGGTCAGAGCTGCTTATCTGGAAGCGTTGTAACCGTCTAAAGAACAAACTGTAATCTAAAGCTGGGGTCCTAAGGCTGTTCAAAGCGTCTTATCTAGAAGTGTCATGACCATCTAAAGAACCACTAAAATATGATATCTGAGTCTAATACTAAGGACTGGGAGGCACCACTGATACCTCAAGAATTTTCTATAGTCAAACTGATTAGCTGATATTTCTGGACAACACTGAGTATAATAATCTGACTAAGACTGAACTACTATGCATCTGACTAAAATTTCCACATACACTAACAATATGGGGATCTCAAAACTGATAGAATCGAGCTATGAAACTAGCCCAACACGCAAGATTCTAAATTTTACTGAACTAGGGCTAAATCATTCCACTAGATGCAAGTTTCACAAATTTCTAGAAATAAGGAATAATAAAGCAGTTAAAAATCATGGGAACTATTCCAATTGAAATCTTAAAGAAATTAGTCTAACAATTTTCTACCTTCGAAAATTAAGAAATATTAAAGATAAAGAAAATATAATACAAGCGTTTAGCATTGGTTTAGAATAACTTTTGTATAACCCTAGTTCGTTAATTCACCATGGTTCCCATAACCCTAGTTGTGGAGGTTTTAGCCTCTCATTATTGTAAGATAATTGGTAGTATTCATAGATAAATACATAGATTAATATTTACAAGGATGACTAGAAAATAACCCACTTGAATATTGAGAAAATTTATGAAGAATTATTCAAGAACAAGGAAGAAATCAAAGCAAGAAATTATCCAAGACTTGAATAGAAAACCCCACAATTGTCTCTCAATAATGTCTAATGTCGAATGTCTTCTTCTTTATCGAAAATAATCTAAAAAGTATTTATATAAATATATAAAAACTTTTCCTAGGTATCGAAAATAACCTAAAAACAATTTATATAAATATGTAAAACTTTTCCCAAGCAAACATGGAAACTATTGTTAACTGTCGTCGTCTTCAGTTACGGCCCATAATAGGATTGCACGGATCGTACATTGCCTCGTACATTAGCTGGATTCTGCTGATTTTGACTTAGTGTTGGGAGTTGTTACAACTCGTACCAAGAACCTGTCACGACCTGAACGTACATCAGGATCGTAGACACGGGTCAAGGGACTCCGAGGGACCCCAAGTCGACCCATGGCTCATGCATACAAATAATCTCATTAAAATAAGCGGAATGATAATCATAAAAACATAGCGAAAACGTAATTATGGTGTAACATCATGAATTACTGAACATATACACAACTGAGCACTACATACTTGTCTGAAAGCCTCCAATACAAAAGATGGGTTGATGGGACAACATCCCCAACTAACCCGACCAATACTGAAACATAAACAACATGAAAGTATATCAAACGACCCTTAAAACATGAGGACTCACCAATAAGATGAAAGCGTAAGCTTAGATGGACTAAGGATGAGGACGAGCCTGAGATTCGGACCCTGTATCATGAAACAATACAACATAGAAAGTATACGGTCAGTACGTGGAATGTACTGAGTATACAAGGTAAGTAAAAATGGATATTTAAAAGTAAAACAAAACTCATAAGTAAACATAAGAGAAGGACATCATGCATGTATCATAATTCCGAAGAAAACATAAGGCTCAAGACTTTCAACTCATTCATAAATCATTTATTATCACCATCGTAAGTAAAAATTATCAAACCGTAACTTGAGACAATAGAATAAATATAAAAATGCATAAAACATGCAAAACAATGGGAGGACTCATCATAACCGAAACCATCATGGTAGATTCTTTCATGATGCCCCAACTATCTCACTCAAGTGGGCAGAGTCGACCCTGACTTGCCAGGTGAGGGTCGTGCATTAGGCGTGATATCACATTTGAGGGGATCATTATCAATACAATATATCATTAGAAACCCACGGTGGCACGTGGTTATGAGACACTGACGTAGTCCTTTAAACGCCGAGCTGCTCGGTGTCAGACATGACTTCCAAAAACATGCATATAGGCTCATACATAAATTAATAACATCATGCATTAAGATTCATTGGCTAAATTATGACATTTATCATCATTGATCCCTTTTAAAACATGCTTATCCAAGAATAATAGGCCCTTTTCATCGGCCAACATCATAAATCGATAAATCCTGAAATTCGCTTCATAAATCGTAAATCATTCTTCAACATGTGGGCATTTCCCAATACTTCATCATATTCAATTATTTAAAAATGTTCTCATAAACATGGGTAACTTGAAAATCATGTTTTTCCATCATCAATAAACTCAAATTATAGAGTATTCATCATAAAGCATAACTTCCATGAACTTTCATCAAATGGGAATTTTGAATTTAAAAGATTGAAACATGATTTAAAGAAAATAATAATAAAACATGCACATCATTCATAATTCAATAATTAAAACTCAATTAAGTCATATCCATAAAGAGAAATCACATTTTCATGCATTTGAGTAAAACCCCATAGACTTGAATAGGAGGATTCATGATTTAAATTGAGATTTGGGCATGGGTGGGGAAGAATTTCACCCATTCTAAACCCTACATACTTGGGAATGGATTGATTTTGAGGTCCCTTGAATACCCACAAATAAATTGATAGAAACTTGGGGAAGAAAGACCTTGAATCTCCCAAAAATCTCTCTAAAGTTCTTGCATGAGAATGGACATGCATAAAGGATTTAACTCACCTTAACCCACTCAGAAAAATACCCAAACGACGTAGTTTTAGGGTCTTAAAACGTGGAAAAGTCGAATATGCCCTTAATGAACCTGCCCTGAAATTTGGCTGGATGGAAACCACGGGTGGTACCAACGGGTCGTCGGAACCACTAATGACCCGTCATGTCCCTCGTTGAATGGACTGCTGAACGCCTTCTCTCAAAACTAACCAACGGACGGACAGGATGACTCGTCCTTTGAAACCACGATCCGTTACACCGTCCGTTTTTTGCTCACTATAAGATATGAACTCCTTTTCCATGACCCTCACCACGACTCGTGGTTCCTTCCAATGAGTCGTGGTCTCAACCCGTCACTTCCACTGGAAATTCTTACCCTCCAACAACGACCACAACCAACTACCCGTGGTTTCCTCTAATGGGTCATTAGGTCTCCTGTTGTTTACCCTGTCGCCCAGCTTGATCCTAACCACGATCGTAAAGGATTGCCCATTGTATCCTACAATGGGTTGTCATACCTCTCACCATCTCCACTTCCACAAACCTTTCACTAACCAACGACAACATACAATGACTCGTGGTTTGATACCACGAGTCGTTATATGGTCTGTCCTGTAATATTTTTCCAATTTTTTTGCACTTTTCAAATTCAACTCCCGTGTCTATTCTTAGGCCTTCTCGAGGTATTACAGAACCTATGAGTCATACAACCACTAGTGGTTTGATACTTTGAATTTTGGCATCTTCTGAATATTTCTACGGGTGGCTTGGTATGATTCATACCTCGATCCTACGACCCCTGACTTCCTCTTGTACCTTTGAGAATTGCCAGTCTCTAATCCTTTTAAACTTTTCCACGGATCCTTGGTACGAGTATTAGGTAGATGTCATGACTTGTGATTGCTACTCGTACCAGGAGACTTGGCTTGTGCAATTTCCTCAGAGCATTTCTACGACTGCCATGGTACGACTCGTACCAAGATTGTATGACTCGTACCATAAGTCACACTTTGACTCTTTGCTTCACTCATCTTCTGGACTTTTCCACGATACTCAATACAACTCGTACCAGGATGGTAAAATCCGTACTGAGGCCCACACTTAGTAACTTTTCTGTATTTTTGCCCTCTTTTGCACAATTCAACTCCAACACCTATTCTCCCTAAAAATAAAGTAAAAGTGCATCATATCCATATAAACATACCTAAGTCAATGCTTGTTTTCTTAGTTTTAAGTGTCGAAAATGCTGTAAAATCACAATACATCAACAACCTCAACTTAATACTTTTGCATGTCCTCGGGCCAAGAAAAAAAAACTAAAAACGACACTTAACTAGAAAGTAAACTCAGAATACCACAACAAAATTTGCACTTTAAACCATTACAACTATTGACCCCTTTTTGGTTCAAACTAAGTCAGCTATTTACACAGCTAATCACAACCAATGACATAAAGGGATCAATATATGGCATCCAACTATTAGCAGAGAATTGAGCTATCACTAATGTTATTCACATAGACAATCGGTAAAATGCAACACAAAGCAGGTACCCTCATAACAAATGAAGTCCCCAACACTCACAAATATATAAAATTATGAAACTCGTGCCTAAACAAATGAGACTCTCACTCTCACAAAGAAGTTTCAAATACTACACAGTGGATACCATAGGCTTGCCCTTATTTTCTCTATTTTGGCTTTTCAGGCAGTCATGCTAGGATTACTATAGGACTTTGCTTGGGTTGTAATGTAGGCTTTGGGATAGGTATGGTAAATATAGACTTTAGTGACTGAGCCCTCCTTGGCACTACATACTTGTGGCTCCACTTTTCACTTATTTCCCCATTTCTCACATTTTTAACACTTTCCTCCCTTTACTCCTTTTCAATGCAATGCGTGGGTGTGGTGTGTTTTTCTTAACTTTTTTATTTATTTTCTCTTTTATTTTTCTTTTACTTTTTGCTCTTTTTCTTTCTTTCTTTTCACATCACACCTCACCCTCTCTTAACTAATTTTTTCTTCTTTCTTTTCCACCTTTCCCAAAATCTACGCACTCTTACTATATCCACCCTCAACTTAGGTATTTTGCCTGAGTTGAGGTTTACAATGTCCAAGGAGAGATAAGGGCCAAAACAGGTTCATTGTAAACGAAGGGAATGGCGAACGGGTAATCAAAGAAATATAGTCAATGTAAGGCTCAAAATAGGGATCAACATATTCATGTTCATTTGGATGGATAATTTAAGCTAAAGTGGTTAAAAATAAAAAACGACCTATGATCATTTCCTAACCAACTATCCTAAAACCTATGTAAAGACCAACCGAGCAAGTTTTAGATCCTCAGTGTAGTATTGAACTAAGTACATAATCTCACTCGCACATAGTACCGGTTTGAACTGATTCTACCTATTCAGTCCATCTGCGGCTAGCTACAACTACTAATGCTAATAATACAAATGCCATATAAAGATCCATAGATTTCATGTGATTGCAACTAATACAAATGCCATATAAAGATCCATAGATGTCATGTGATTGCAATCAACTACATGGCTAACATAAATTTTTTTAAACAGGGTTAATTATTTTTTCAAAACCATCAAACTAGTGCATTTATTGACTATAAAGTAATCCTATGCTACTTGTAATCTAACAAACAACAAAAACAACATAAACAACATAAACATGTCAGTTCTACTAGATAGCATGTCTGAGAAAAAAGAAACATGGCAAGAAAAACCCTAAATTGAACAAAATACCCAAAAATAACAAGCACATCCCCCTTTGAAAATCATGCTTCATCCCTGAAGCATAGAATCTAAAAACAAGGGTAATGGACATACCTGTGGCACTCTAGACACTCCTGTCAACCTGCGAAGGTGGTACCTACGCTACAATCGTGGTGCTAGCAGTGGTCGGTGCACTCAATGGGACATCAACAGGGGGAATGGTCACCCCCTCCATAGCAATAGTCGCCTTAGCGACCTCAGTAACAACCGTGGCTGAATGTGGCTCCCCCGAAGGGTCCTCACCACCTACAAGCACCCTGTGGGCAGCAACGGAGCTACCCACTCCTCTAGATTTCTCCTGCAACTTTGACATGTGAGCATCATGAGTTTGCAGGCTCTCAATTCTCACCCGCTTTCTCTCCTTTTTTTCCTTCCTTTTCTTCTTTTTCCTCTTCTTTGAGGGCTCATCTACAACAACCTACGAGACCCTCTTCTTACCCTTTTTCCCACTAGACGCAGATGGGACCTAATACATCTCCAAATCTAGCTCCTCGTCAAGCTCAGCAACAAGGTCCGAAGGAGTGGGGGCTTCTAGAATAGCCGGTTGTCTAGACGAAAACTCAATCACTTAGCTCAAAAGAGCCCCCAACTCCTCTCCGAGGCTACCTATGTCTAGTTGGTTAAATAGACGCTCATTGAAATAACGCTCGAAGCTATCTAGCCGGGTGTGCAATACCCTTGCTGCCTCATTTATCTCCGCTTTCACCTACGAATTAAGGTTCCCCATAATGGTCTGGACCTTTTTCTTGGTCACTGTCAGTTATTTTTCCATCTTTTGGAGAAGCTCCCGTGGGACCAATAAATACCTCGCTGTTGTGTAATACCTCGGAAGTGCCTAAGCCTAGATTCAGGAGTTGAAATGAAAAGTAGTAGAAAAGTTAGAAGTTTCTCTCAGAACGACCCGTGGGACGAGTCATCGGAGGGTCCAACGACTCGTGGTAGCCACCTGTGGTCAGGTTCTGTATTAGAGGACCCTAGGTGATGGGTTTAGGAACAACCCATTGTTTAATGTAATGAGTCATTGTTAGTGGGTTGTTGTGAAGGTGGTCCTGGTGAAAGAAGGATGACATGATTCATGGGATGACTCATTGTTCAAAACAACGAGTCGTTGCATGTGCCTGTTGGGAGGATTTCCAGGACGAGAGTAGTGGTGACAACAGATGGCAGCGACTAGTCGTTGGAGTTGGTACTGTCCGATCGTGGTAGAATACTGAGATGGTAAAATAAGAGGAAACAACGAGGGAAGTGATGGGTCTTGGGATCGAGGGACGACCCGTTGATGTCAACAATAAAATACCGAAATAGCAAACTAACACTTTTAAGAAAAATTAAAATTTCATCAATTGCCTGTCACCGGCAACGGCGCCAAAAACTTGATGAGCCCGCAAGTGTACGGGTTGTACAAGTAATATAGTGGCCTTTTTTAAGAACCGGAATGTCGAACCCACAGGGA
>JACEIK010000206.1:0-57646 GCA_018107945.1 Datura stramonium | reverse complement strand
CTGTAGTTCAGTCCCTGTGGGATCGATACTTGGCTTGAAATAAGCCACTTTACTACTTGTTCGACCACGTGCACTTGCGTGTAGTTTTCACCACCGAACAGTCACCACAGCAGGATTCGCACAGCCCACAAAATTCTACAGTGTAGGTACTATTGACAATCATTCAGCAGGATGCACATGATTTTGCAGAGGCATGTGATGCATGTCAAAGACAAGGAGTCATATCACGGAGGTATGGGCTTTCCCTTACTCCCATCCTCGTCATTGAGCTATTTGATGTATGGGGCACTGATTTCATGGGTCCATTTGTGAGCTCAAATGGGATGAAGTACATACTTGTTGCTGTTGACTATGTTTCGAAATGGGTGGAAGTAGTTGCACTTCCAAATAATGAAGGGAAGAGTGTCACAACTTTCTTGAAGCAGAATATATTTGCGAGATTCGGGACTCTTAGAGCCATCATTAGGTGATGGGGGTTCGCGCTTTTATAACAGGTTGTTTCACTATTTATTGGAAAAATATGGTGTCAAACACAGGGTGGCCACACCCTATTATCCGCAGTCGAGTGGGACAGTTGAAGTCACCAACCGAGAAATAAATACTATTTTGGCGAAGAATGTGAACACAAACTGGACAAATTGGGCAAGAAAGCTAGATGATGCTTTATGGGCCTATCAGACTTCCTTCAAGACTCCTATAGGTATGTCTCCGTATCAGCTTGTTTATGGTAAATCATGTCATCTTCTGGTCGAACTCGAGCACAAAGAAATGTGGGCTCTCAAGAAGCTGAATTTAAATTGGAACGAAGCGGCAAACTTGAGGCTTGATCAGTTAAATGAGCTTGATGAGAAGCCTATTAGAGTTATGAGATTTACAATTTAAGGATGAAAATTCAACATGTCCGGAAGATTGAGAAAAGAGAATTTAGCCCGGGTGATATGGTGTTACTATTTAATTCTAGACTTGTTCCCTAGAAAGTTGAAGTCTAAGTGGCTGGGACCTTTTCGAGTGGTCTAAGTATTCTCCCATGGGGCAATCGAACTAGAAAACCATGAAGGATAGTAGTTCAAAGTGAATGGTCAGCGGGTGAAAGCTTATTTGGGGAGAAGCAAAGAACTCCAACTGGTATACCTTTGGACCCTGAGCGAATCTGAGTAACTTAGGGGAATTGCGTCGTGCCGCGATGCTAAATTAGGCGCTGCATGGGAAGCAACCCATGGAGGTGTTTTGGTGAATTCTGATTAGCTGAAACACCTACGTCGTGCCGCAACATTAAATCAAGCGCTTCTTGGGAGGCAACCCAAGTTGTAAATGTAAGAAAAGTATAGCATTTATGTTTGTTGATGGGTGCAGGTGATTAAGATGGAAAATTTGAAGTTGGAACCAAAATCTGGAACTTCAGTTCTGATGCAAAATGTCACAGAATGAGTTGTTTTCTGACTTGACGACTCGTTCAGTCAAATCGTGAAGAGAACTACAGAAAAAAGGGGAATAACGGGTGACTTAATGATTCGTTTCTTCAAGAAACGAATCATGAGGTCCTCCATCATGTACATTGGATCAAAGGCAAAATCAAAAGGAAAAGGGTGATAATGACTCCCTCAACGAATTGTGGGGAGACCAAATGATTCATTAAGTGACACGTCTTTAAGCCACACTAGTCCAAGGACCATGACTCAGGACATGACTCATTGGGTGACACCAAGAGTTGTTGCTTTACTCGTTAGGTCCCAGGTAAGTTTGTTGATCTCCAGTCACGACATGAAAAGGCACAACGATTCGTTTAATCACTTAACGAATCGTTACACTAGGTGTTATAAGTTTTTAATGAAACTATTCGACCCGACCCAGGACTGGAATTAGGGTATGATTTAAGACACATAAAACCCGATTCTTTTCCTTTTACAAATTCTCACCACTAAACTTAAACCCAACAACTTCAAATTCCCTGTTCCTCTTCTTCTCTCAAACCCATCGAAAAATCTTTGACCTTGCACTCCCAACATTTCATGCACACATGATTTCACTTCCATCTCCGATCAAGCATTTTGTGAGTACCCTTTTTCCCAATTAATTGTGAATATATTTGCATTTAAACAAGAATTTTAATGACCCATGTTTTGAATGAAATTGAATTTATTTCAAGTAATGTTGTGCTTGTGTCGATTTGTGCCTCATGATAATAATGAACCCTAGGAAGGATAAGTAAATGAATTTCGACTGAATTTACATCGGGTTGGTTTTAGAAATTAAGTTTTGTTCCTGTGGAGTTGAATAATAGGAAGAAGATGAAGATGAACGTATGGGTGAATGGAAACTCTTGAGCACGAGTTAAATCACGAGTCGTTGGATCACAAAATGACTCGTTGTGTAGCTCGTCCTGAGTGGAAAAATTAAATCACTAAGGCAGTGTACCTAACAACTCGTTGCCTTTGGTAACGAATCGTTGGGATCAGTCATCAAGTACACTGGTCCAACATGAAGGAAGTCTAGTTTGGGGTAACGAGCGACCTCACGGGCAATGACTCGTTTAGTCACTTCTCAGGTTCACTATGCAGCAGCTAAAAAAATGTTTTTGTTTCATCTCATTTTATATACTAATAATGTTTCCACAGGTACAATGGCTCCAAGAGGTACACCAAGGAAAGGTCAGGGAAAGAAACAAACACCCGAGCCCAGTCAACCATCATACCGCAAGACTTCAGGATGAGCTATCCTCCTCCGAAGAGTCAAGTGGCTTTGAGGAGGAATATGACGTATCAGAGGAGCAATTCGTGAGAAGGTCAACTAGGGCTAGGGCTAAACAAACTTAAAATTCGACAGCCCTAGTCGGTGCTCCCACTCCATTGGCGAGGGATCCGCCCAGCCGCAATAATGATAATGCAAGGGCTGCAGCTGCACTTGCTCTCGAGGCTCCCAAAGCTGGGTAAAACACAAAGAGAGTTGACGAATCACATGCTCAGCGAGGGGACTCTGATAATGAACTGACTGAGACCTCAGACCCATCAAACGAGCAACCAAGGAACGTGCGAAGATAGTGTGTTCATGGTATGAGGGCCATATACAACAGATATATTGCTCCAAATGAGAAAGGAAATTTGAAAAGGAGCATATATGAGGAGTCGAGGCTGATCACTACAGGGATGAAAGACCTTCTAGAACTACAAGTAGTGTTCGATAAGTACAGGTTCGGGTGGTTGACTGAGCCATTAGGTAGCTACAAGCCATGCCTAGTCAGAGAGTTCTATGCAGCCTATGCGACCACATTGCAGCGTTTGGCATTAGGGGGCCAGGACTGGAAAAAGAGGCCCGCCTTAAATCAGGTGTTGGTGCGAGAGACTCTGGTAGATATATATGCAAGGACAATCTCAAGGATGCGGTATGTGCCAGATTATCAAGCTCCGATGAACACGGCCGAGTTCGTGCATAGGCTATATAGGTTGAAGAAATTCAAGAACAAAAAATTGAATAGAAATAAGCGCATCAGGCAATACACAAGGCTGTCTCGAATCATTGCCACAAGAGGTCCTCTGGTTGAATGGCTTCACGACACAAAGTCTCAGATAAATAAGGCCACACTAAACTTTCAGGCAAAATTTTGGTGGTCACTAGTGAGGCACAGGCTGGTACCAACCAACAATGATAAAATCCTCTCACCTGACAGAGCAACATTGGTAGCTAGTATAATGGAGGGATATGCCACCAATTTCCCATGGTACATTGCTGAGGAAATTAGAGAGCAGGCAGTCAATGACGGTACTTCAAATTAATATTTTTATCTTTTTCTATCAAAATTTTTTGTTGAATTTCTTTTATGTTGGGTTTCTCGGCATTTGTTTTTGGTGCTTTTGCCGAGAATAGTCCCATTGAACCAAAGTCGTAGATAGCGACTGTTCCCTATGATGGATGGATGACGACCGTCTCAAGGGAAATGTAGTCGATAGGAGTAGTTTTTTTCTTTCTTTTCTTTCTTTTGTTTGTTTCCCAAACGTATCGCTACTTCATGGTTCGGAATTCTTGTTACGTGTTGTACATGATATAATGATGCAAGTGTGATTCATATGAAAGCATGAAAATGTGTTAAACATGTTGAGATACCTAGGCCATAGGATTTCGATTCGGTGTGGTGAGGCTTAATGGTGAATTCTTGTAATTAGCTAATTGAAGAGTCTGTGAATATGTCTTGAGTTGAGCATGTGCAATGAGTGTGAGGTGAGGTTTTGTTTATTCAATGCTATTGTGAAGTATCTAGAACTTGCCTGGTGTATGTACTAAACGAAATGAAGGATGTGGATTGTAGGAAAGGATGTAGGCATTTCTTTGAGTAAACCGAAAGTTCTCCATTATCATACCTACCTTGAATGTACATCCTAGTTAGCACCATTGAGCCTTTAGCCTATTTTTTTTCTTTCTTTGAAGAGGTACAAACCGAGCTTAATCCCTTGTTTTCATTAGCCGTGAATTTGATCCAAAGCTCTTAAGCGCCCAAATTTTTTTCCCACGAGTAAAGGAGTGAGAATTGTGAAACGTAAGAAAGTGGAAGTTGTGAGTTAAAGAAAAGGTTAAAGGTGCACTTGTTGAAATTAAAAAAAATAAAAAAAAAAATAAAGAACAACTACTCTTTGCTAGTAAGTTGAGTGTGCTTAAAGAAATGGAATTAAAAACAAAGAAAAAAATTTCAAGAATGAGAGGGTGGAGAAAAAAACAATGCCATAGTAATGAAGGTGGGATGTATTGAAAAGCGCTTAAGGAAGCTAGTTGCTATTATTGGTTAGCCAGTATTTACTAGTTCCTTAGCTTACATTACAACCCATTAAGTCCTACATGATCTTACATCACGCGTCCTTATATTAATGGAGTAATACACTAGAGGCAAGCCTATGGTTCATGACATGATGTATGTGAATTCTTTGGGAGAGAGAGAAATCGTATTCCTTATACCCGACATGTAGTGCTTTGGAAATCATATGATGGAAAATGGGGTAAGTCTCTTGTGTTGTGAAATTTTATGCTTGGCGAGAGATTAAAGTTTCGTGTCAGATGTCTTGATTAGTTGATTTGCATGAGTTTGCCGAGATCGGGAGTCGATTCTTGAGTTTAGAGATCTTAATGGGGTGTATTTAATTGTATTGATGAGACCATGCATGTTTCTTGATGATTTGCTATCTTAAATAATCTGTATAGCCGTGTCTTGAATGGTCGAGCCAAAGTAGCTATGTGTGGGTGTCAATTGCATGAGATGTGAGTATTGTTCGAGGACGAACAAAGTTTTAAGTGTGGGGTAAGTGATCTTGGGCAGAATTGTGTTCGGTCTGTTTCGCAACTACACGCAAGTGCACATGGTCGAACAAGTAGTAAAATAGCTAAAGTAAGCCAAGTATCGATCCCATAGGGACTGGACCAAGGTAATAATCGAATCAAGCGTTAATGAATTAACTCTAAAAATGCGGACAATAGTTTAAAAGAAGATTTTGGGAGTTTGTTTCAAAATTTATACTAATCTAATACAAATTTACAAATTGAGTCGAACTATAGTAATGAGCATACTGAGGCTAAACGAAAACGAACATGCAAGGAAGTAATTTATCAATACTTTTCGGTTAATCTTTCTAGCCCAGTTTTAGTCAAGAATTATTACCTATGGGTTAAAACTTTTTCGTATTCAACCCAATGAACCTTCCTACATTTCTGTGATAAAGAAATTTATGTTCTAGCCATACAAAACGATTCGTAATTAATAATACGACTTGAGATATATTTCTATTCGAAGGTAAATCAATTCTCAATTTTCCAAACTAGAAAGTCATATCCTACCAATTCAAACCTTTCCAATTTCTTTCTCTTTCGAGATGAAACCGGACTTTTCAGATGTACATTAACATTGACCAAATATTAATGCGGTAAGAACAAGAATTGATAGAACAACCATGGAAGAAAAGATGAAAAACCAAAATGATCAATAATTACATTTCTACTACAAATGTTCTTAGTCGGCCAAAAGTGAATTTAGCCACTCATTGTGGATTAAACATCATCAAAGAGTGTAAATCATATAAACAATTGAAATAAAGGAAAGATGAGAAGAACCCTAAGATTTTCATCCCTCAGCCCTTTTGTAACCCCACGTCCTTGCTCAACTAAGTCGAATAATTATTAGACCTAAGTGTGCGTTATATTAGTAAGAATTTTCCGGAATAACAAGCAACGTGTCACGGAGTGCATCGCGAACACTACCTCCGTGAAACGGAGCAAACGCCGGACCCTTACAGATTCGATCCTTCATACACTCCTGGCGTGCAGGCCTGCTTGCGGTGCTTGGCCAACGTGCCACGGCGCGAAGCGAACCCTCACTAGAATTCAATGTTCAGGTAATTATGTCCAATGTGCCACGGAGCAACGCGGACCTCCACTGGAACTTGGCCAAATAAAATCATCCAGGGCAGAATGCCTCCGCGATAGCGGCATGACACGGCTCCATCGGAGCCACCCCCATTTGCTGCTTTTTCCTTGGCCTTTCCCTTTGCTGGCTTCGAGTCCATTCCACGATTTCTCCCACATGCATCTTAGCTTCCTAAAATTACAATTTTTTCCTGCAAACAACACTAATCATGTTGGTTAGTATAAATTCAGATTTTAACTACAAATCACATGAGAATGTACAAATAACGACAGATAAACAAGACAAAATGAAGCATTTGAGTATCACTTGGGCATATAATTCTGCCCAAGATCACTTACCCCACACTTAAAACCTTGTTCGTCCTCGAACAATAACCTCACATCTCATGCAATTGACACCCAATCATAGCTACTTTGGCTCGACAATTCAAGCTACGGTTATACTGATTATTTAATATAGCAAATCATCAAGAAAACATGCATAGTCTTATCGATACAACGACATTCACCACATTAAGACCTCCTAGACTCAAGAATCGACTCTCGATCTCGGCAACTCATGCAAATCATCTAATCAAAACATCCGACATGAAATTCAATCTCTCGTCAAGCATGTGCCCTCACAACTTTAGAATTTCCCCCTTTTCAATCATATGATCTCAAAAACATTACATGCAGGGGCATATAAACACGATTTCGCTCTCTCTCCCAAAGAATTCACATGCATCATGTCATAAACCATAAGCTTGCCTCTAGTGTTTTACTCCAATAATATAGGGCGCGTGATGTAGATCCGTAGGACTTAACGGAGTTAACAATGTAAGCTAAGAAACTGAGTAATCTTGGGCTATATGTAACAACTAGCATCCTTAAGCGCTTTCATGCAGCCATCAGCATTATGGGCATTGTTTCTTCGCTATCCTCCCATTCTTGAAGTCTTTCTTTATTTTGTTCCCATATCTTTAAGCACACTTGACATAACAAAGATTAGTTATACATCTTCATTTTATTTAAATCCGAGTGCACCTTTGACCTTTTCTTTACTTTCACCACTTAAGCTTTTTCTTTTCTTTTCATTCTCACTCCTTGACACTTTGTGGGGAAATTTATTTTTCTTGAGCGCTTAAGAGTTTTGGATCAAATTTACGAATAATGAAAAGAAGGGGTTAAGCTCGGTTTGTACCTTTTCGACGAAAGAAAAAAAATAGGCTAAAGGCTCAATGGGATAACTAGGATGCACATTCAAGGTAGGTATGATAATGGAAAAACTTTCGGTTAAATCAAAGAAATGCCTACATCCTTTCCTACACTACACAATCTTCATTTCGTTTCGTACACACCGAGGCAAGTTCTAAGACACTTCACAATAGCATGGAATAATCGAAACCTCACCACACACTCGTTGCACATGCTCAACTCAAGACATATTCACAGACTCTTCAATCAGCTAATTACAAGAATTCAAACATTAAGCCTCAATCACACGGGTCGAACTCTATGGCCTAGGTATCTCAACATGTTTTATACTTGCATGCTTTCATATGAATCACCTTTGCATTCTAAATATCATGTACAACACGCAACCAGAAATCGAACCATAAAGTAGCGACACATTTGGGATACCAAACAAACAAAGAAAAATAAAGAGAAAAACTACTCCTATCGACTACATTTCCCTTAAAGCGGTGGAATCATCCATCCATCATAGGGAGCGGTCACTATTTTAACCCCGGTTCAATGGGACTATTCTCGACCAAGCACGAAAACAACGCCGGCTTAATATTATAATTATAATTTACGAATTTTTTTTAAAAATATCAATAATTTCGATAGAAACAAAAATATTTACACAACCAGCTAACAACAACTCAACACAACACCATAACCTTCACATTCATTACAACACCGATTTACAATACAAAACATACGCACAAAATCACGGGGTCCTGAAAATTTTTCCGCAGGGAACAACAACAAAACATGAACATAAAAAACAACAAAAACAACAGCAACAGCAACCATCACCTAACTACTCCCACCCCACACTTAAACCGAACACTTTGTCCCAGTGTTCAGAAATTTAACATAGCACAAAAGTAGGTGGTGAAACTCCTGATCAATCGAAGTATTCAATTTCTTCGTCAGGTGTCGTTGCCTCATCCCCCATATCTGAATCGCCCACGCCGTCTTCATCCGACTCAATATCTGAGTCCTCACCGGCGTCTCCTCCTTGCTCCGGTGGGGACATCGTCATCTCGTGGCCCCACTCGGCATAGAGGCAGAGCATTTTCGCCGAAGGGTAGTCAAAATCGGCGCCCGCAGCTCATCTTCGTGCTGGCCTCCCGCTATGCGCAACTGGCAGCATCTCACATCAACATGCACTGGCCATATAATGATCATCCCGAGCATCGCTCGGCTAGTGTGGCTTGGCCTGAGTGGTGTGGTGCCTTGGTTTTGTGAAGTCCACGACACGCCTATCCATCTGTGGGATGTAGTCAAGGGCCTCTTCCTCGATATCTAGTCCCCTGAGACGTGGTCGGCAAGCCACCAAACCCGTACACATTGCCCTTGATGCAAATGGGCTCTCTTCATGGCGGAGATGATCACTGCCTCAACATTAATCTCCCGGCCCTTTCGCGGGGGCATATACCAACACACACGATCCCGGGTGGCTCGTCATGTGCACCCCAGGATCGAGAGCGAGAACTACACAATTTTAAGCCGGATCACAGCCACATTCATTTGAGAGTAGGGCAGTATATGATGGTAGCCCCTCTCCTTATGCCTGCTCCACCGCACTGTCGAACGGGCTCCACACAGCATTAGTAATACGGTGATATCCGCATAAGGTGGAGTTATGTTCGGCTTCTGCCGAAGTATATGGGCGTACGTGTCCCGTGCCCCCAAGATGGCATTAAGGTGATGGGGCTCAAAGGTGACAATTTGCCCCCTTATCTTGACGGTGTATTTGTGGTGTGTCGGGTTACAATTTGCGCCCAGAACTCCTGAATCAGATGAAGATTGCACTCGTTGGGCTCTTCAAAGATGAAGTTGACCCGGCAGTGTCAATCCGGTGTACGGTCTGGGGAGTGCTTGTGCCAACGGCTCCCTTGCAATGGTGTATCTCAGAAGTGTTTTTTCTTTTGTTACTTGTTTTACATTTCTTGTCTTCGTCAATTACATATGAGTTCCATATTGCCGCAGTGGCCTGTGAACCACTAAGTGTGCCCGGACTTTCAACATTACGATCATTCTCTCTCCGGCGCCATTAAATATCCTTTCCTTTGTCTTACCTGCTCGACATCGTTCTGTCAAATCAAGCGAGCGATCCCAATGTTATTCAAGTCAAAAATTTAGCTTGACTAAGGTTGGGTAGAGTTAAGCCACCCCACATTAGTCTTTAGCCACAATTACAAAAAATTATAAATTACAAAAACACCAATTTTTTCACATTTTTTAAAAAAAATCAACATGCCTCATGCATTCCGATAATTCGATGGAGTAAATTCTATGTACTACTTAGACTTCGTACAACTAATCACAATATCACCATCGATACCATTACATCACATAGCACTTAGCAAAATTTTTTCAACAACAAAAACCTGTGCAATCACCAATTTCATTTTCCCGAAAATCCCTTGTTTATTTAGCATATTCAACATTAATCACAACACAATTCACCTCACCCAACATGCACAACCCAAAATTTTCACATTTCAACCACATTTAATTTCTTCGTATTCAAATTCTAACCCTAGCTACTAATTTCACAAAAATTCAATCAAGCGTGTATTTATCGAGTTCATACAATCCTGTGTCCTAGACATCAATCAACAATAACTTAAATGAATTCAAGCTCAATTTACACTTTGGGCAAGGTTTACTCACCTCACATGCCCAAAAATCGAAAATTAAGGCAAAGCGAGGTTAAGTTCAAGAACATAAATTTAATTCGATGAACTTGAAGAAAAAATGAAGAACACTTTGATCCTAGGTTCGTGTCACGTTGGGGGAAGGGGGATTTTAGGGTGTTTGTAGCGGAGGGAGTGAAAATGAGGGGATTTCGGGGTTAAGAGACTTTCGCGCCGGTGACCAGTGTGACCCGGCCGGCGAATAACACCTCAACGTGTCACGGAGGGTAACACGAGGCCCTCCTCCGTGACACGGAGCCATTGCGTAGGCTCACTGTTTGCCACTTTTATTATTTTCTCGCCTCGATTTTTCCTTTGCGATCCTTTGCATTTTTGCCTCAAGATTCAACCTGAAATTCATCTCACAACAAGAAATTGGTTAAATTCAAAGGTTTCAAACACAAAGACAATATTTTTGTTTTATTTACATTTTTATATTTATTTCTGTTTTTAACTTTTTCTTTTTTTAACTAACTAATTCTACTTGTCTATTACAATAATTTCACGTGTTGCCTCCCCGTGCGGCGCTGGTTCACCATCGCGGCTCGCGTCATGAAGCTCAATCATCCTTTAGGAGTGACAGTCGTCTTCTTCGAATAACGTCTCACCCCGGTCACATACCTGCGATGCCAATTAGCTATGACGTGGCATTTCAATCTTCTTGCCACAACTCCCGGTTTTGGGGGTCTTCCATCGGTGGTTTTCCCACGCTTTCGCGAATCAACAAGCTTAGCAGTATCTTCTTGATCCAACCCACGTTGATCGCTAAAAGTTTTTTCTCTCATACGACCCGGAAGCTTCGTGTGGCCTTGTACACGTCAAATATCTCCCACCTTGTCATATGCCCGCATGGTTAGGCGCCTGCGGCTATATCAATCAGCACTTTCTCACACGTAGCCAAGAAAGGGCGTCCCAATAAATGGGACTTCCCGCATTAGAAGCTCAACATCCAGCACAACAAAGTCTAGGAAGATAAGGGAGCCCACTTGCACCGGCTTACGTCCTCCCACAATGTCATCTGGTCTGGCCAAAGAGCGATCTGCTAGTGCAAGATCACTTTGTAGTTGGTATAGGGCTGCCCAGCCCCAATTTCTTAAACACCAACGTCGGCATCAAGTTAATGCTCACTCCCAAATCATAATCTGCGAGCTTGGATACTTTGCCTAATTGTAATTTGTATTGTAAAGCTCCCAGGGTCCTTGAGCTCTTTGGGCAACCTATTTTGTATCCGGGAAGTGCACTCCTCCGTAAGCGCCACGTGGCGTACTCGGTCAACCTACTTTTGTTCGCCACGATGTCCTTGATATACTTTGCGTGCTTCGGCACTCCACTGTAAAACATCAACAAGAGGTAAATTAATGTGTACCTATTTAAGCACCTCCATGAACTTTTTGAAACACGCTTCCTCCTTGTGTTTCTTTAATCTTTGAGGAACGGGGGTGGTGGTCTTTTTACAGTTCCATCTTCCTTCTTCATCCCCCTCTCATCATCGTTTTCCCTCTCATTCTCCTTTGCTCACCGGCCGATGAGGTGGCCTTTAGGTTCCTTGAGTTGTAAACAACTCCTTGTGGTCATTGCATTTGCTTGGGATTCGGGTCGGTGTCGCACCATTAGTCCTCCTCTCGGCTTTACAGTGTTTTGAGCTCAAGCTAGTTGCCCAAATTGAGTACTCCGGGCGCCTTTGTAGTTAAGCGATTGTTCTTTACATCGGTACGCCCAATTTCACATAGTCGGCACATAATTGAGCTTGGTTAGCTTTCATCATTTTGAACATTTCCTCAATCTTTGGGTGATGGTGGTGGAGGAGGTGCATTGTTGCTTATCGATTTGCGATTGATAGTTCTCTTGCCCTCCTTGATTTCTCTGCGCCCCACGACTCGAACTCTACCCTTGATGGGCACATTTACCGGAGAAATTCGGATGACTCACTCCAATTAGAGTTGTAGTTGTTGCCATGCGGTGGTTGGTGATTATTTCTCGTACATTACCAACAAAGTTCATGAATCGGGATTTGCACCACAACACTCGAGTGAGTGTTCATTACTTGCCACACACTTCACACCAAATGTTGCTGCACTACATTCAGGACTTGAATTGATTCAAGCTCATATTGCTGAAGTGGGTGTTTGAGTTGATTCTGTAACAGAGCTATCTATGCAGCGATATTTGTAAAACCATCACATCCAAGACTCCTGCCGCTTTCCCTTGTTCCTCCTCTTGAGTTCGCATTCCACTATGGATTTTCCTGCGAAATACAGTTTAACAAAGTATACAACTCCTCATAAGTCTTTTTCTAATGCTTGTCCCCGGCTGCTGAGTCTAGTAAAATTTTTGTGTGGGTTCCAAACCCTCTATGAAAGTATGCACCAGCACATCATTGGATTGGTGATGATGAGGACAATCCAGCAACATAGATTTGAATCTTTCCCAAGCTTGATACAGATTCTCCCCCTCTCTTTGTTTAAAACTTAGAATCGGACTTCTAAGTCTTGCTGTTTTACCGGATGGAAAAAGAACCGTATAAAGAATTTCCTTGCAAGATCATCCCAAGTGGTGATGGAATTGGTGGCTCGGCTTTCAACCACCTCTTTGCTTCTCCCAAAGAGTGAAAATGAGAACAATGTAAGCAGCGTAATCGGATGATACTCGGCCCGAAGGATGTAGTGTCACTTATCTCCAAAAAGTTTTGAAGATGTTGTTGTGGATCCTCGTGAGGGAGACCTGTGAATTGCCCGCTGGTGTGCAGCAATTGCACCATATTATTGTTTCGGCTAAGACCTCCCTCAAAGCAGGTTCTGAATTCTTGATGTAACGTTGTTAGCATGTGGGATTGCCACTTCGCGAACCGGCCTAGTGCCATTTCCCCGGGCACTAACACTACCCTTACAAGTGGTGGATTCTATGGTTGCTCGGGATTGTCTGTACGAGCATTGCAGCTTTCTCTCTAGAGCTTCTCTTCGTTGACGATGGAATTGTCTTTCCAGCTCTAAGTATGAATCCACCAGCTCCTTGTCTCTTGCCGGTGTTCAACAGAATTCAATATCTGCAAAAGACAGGCTAAGATCAAGTTGTCGACACTAATATAGAAATCGTAAACTAACACATAAGAAAACAATTTTACAATTGCAGTCCCGGCAACGAGCGCCAAAAACTTATTGATTGTTTCGCAGTTACATGCAAGTGCACGTGGTCGAACAAGTAGTAAAACAGCTCAAGTAAGCCAAGTATCGATCCCACGGGGGCTGGACCAAGGTAATATCCCGAATCAAGCGTTAATGAACTCTAACTCTAAAAATGCGAGACAACGAGTTTAAAGAAGATTTTGGGAGTTTGTTTCCTAATTTATACTAATCTAAAAAAAATTTACAAATTGAGTCTGAACTATAGTAATGAGCATGCTGAGGCTAAACGAACATGCAGGGAAGTAATTTATCGACACATTTCGGTTAATCTTTCCTTCGGTTGCTAGTCAAGAATTATTGCCTATGAATTAAAACTTTCGTATTCAACCCAACTTAAGAATCATGAACCTTCAACCTAACTTTCTGTGATAAAAAGTAATTCATGTTCTATATAAAACCGATTCCGTAATTAACTAATACGACTTTCAGATATATTTCTATTCTGAAGGTAAATCAATTCTCAAATTTTCCAAACTAAGAAGAGATCATATCCTACCAATTCATAACTTTCCAATTTCTTTCTCTTTTCAGATGAAACCAGACTTTTAGATATACACTAATATTGGCCAAACATTAATGCAGTAAGAACAAGAATTGATCGAACAACCATGGAAGAAAAGATGAAAAACCAAAATGATCAATAAATACATTCCACTACAAATGTTCTTAACCTCAGCAAGAAGTGAATTAGCCACTCATTTGTGGATTAAACATCATCAAATGAGTGTAAATCCTCTAAACAATTGAAATAAAGGAAAAGAATGAAGAACCTAAGATTTCGGCCCCTCAGCTGCCTGTAACCCCGTCCTTGCTCAACTAAATTGAATAATTAAAAATGAACCTAAGTGTGCTATTTATACTAGTGGGAATTTTTCCCGGAATAACAAGCAACGTGTCACGGAGTGCATCGAGAGCAACGCCTGTGACATGGAGTAGCAGCGGACCCTTCTTGGAATCCGGTCCTTCAACTTTTACTCCTCAGAGTGCCACGGTATGTAACGCGGTGCTTGGCCAACGTGCCACGGCGCCGACGCGAAACCCCTCACTGAAAATTCCAATGTTCCAGGTAATTATGTCCAATGTGCCACGGAGGCACGCGGACCTCCACTAGGGCTTGGCCCAAATTAAATCATCAAGCGCAGAATGCCTCCGCGATAGCAGCGTGACCACGACTCCATCGCGAGCCTTCCTTTGCTGCTTTTCCTTGGCCTTTTCCTGCTCCTTCGAGTCCATTTCACATTTTTTAACATGCATCTTAGCTTCCTAAAATTACAATTTTTCCTACAAAACAATACTAATCATGTTGGTTAGTATAAATTCACATTTTACCTACAAATCACATGAGAATGCACACATAACGATAGATAAACAAGTCAAAATGAAGCATTTGAGTATCACTTGGGCATATAATTCTGCCCAAGATCAAAATTACATGCCCAAGTGATACTCAAAATGCTTCATTTCGACTTGTTTATCTATCTTTGTGTACAATCTCATGTGATTCTGGTCAAATAATTTATACTAACCAACATGATTAGTGTTTTGCAGGCAAAGAAACCGGAAGCTAATATGTTGGTGAAACTTGGGATTGGACTTGGAAACAAGGTGTGGAAGTTGACAAGGAGAGCAGCAAAAATAAGGGCTCAAGCGATGGAGCAGTGTCACGTGCCATATGAGGCTCCACACCTCGAATAATTAATCTTGTCAAAATCATAGTGGAGGTTAGCGTTACCTTCGTGACACGAAAACGAACTCCGCGATGCACTCCATGTCGTTGAGTAGTACCTGGAACCTCAAGATTCGATGAAGGTGCGATAGCACCGTGGCATGGAGGCAAGATTTCCGCTGATGTAAGCCGTGCCATGTTGAGGTGAATTTTCCTGGGAGCCGACTTCCGGTGGTCCACGACATCACCCCCCGTGGCACGGAGGGAGTGCTCCGCGATACACTCCGTGCCACGTTGCTTGTTATTTCAGAAAAAATTCTAAAGAGTATAAATAGAACACTTAGATTTTATTTTAAACATTCTTACTTGGTTGAGCAAGAACGTGGGTTACGGGCGGAGGTTGAGAGGGCGAATTCTATAGTTTTCTTCTCTTTCTCTTTCTCTTTAATTTCAATTGCTAGTATGAATTCTACTTATTTGAAGATGTTTAATCCACAAATGAGTGGCTAATTCACTTATTGCTGAGGTTAGAAGCTGTGAGAATGTAATTGTTGATCATTTCGGTTTTCATCTTTTAATCTTCAATGGTTGTTCTACCAGTTCTTGTTTTTGCTACATTAATGTTTGGCCAATGTTAATATTGCTCTCTAGAAATCAATTTTGATTTTGAAAAGGAAAGAAATTGGACGAATATAATTGGTAGGATATGATCTTTTTCTTAACTGTAAAAACTGAAAAGATTTACATTCAGAATAAATATCTAAAAGTCTTATTAGTCAGTGGGAATGGGTTATGTATGGATAGGCATGAAAATTGCTTTATCACGGCTGATAAGATATCATGATTCTTAAATTTGATAGGAGTCGAAAGAGTCAATCCATAGGCAATAAATCTGACCTTAGCAACCGAAGAAAAGAAGATTAGCTGAATTGAATTAATAAATTACAACCCTGCATGTTTGTCTCTTCTCAGATTGTTCATTGCTATTGTTGAGCCTCAAATTATAATCTTGGCTGAATTCTTGTTGTAATAAGCCAAACTCTTAAAACATTATATATTTGGTTGTCAGCATTCATAACGATATAGTTCATGAAGCTTAAGTTAAGTAATACCGTAGAATTTGGTCTGACAGGATTGATACTTGGCAAGAAATAAGCCACTTTACTACTTGTTCGACCACGTGCACTTTCGTGTAGTTTTCACCCGAACAAGTTTTTGGCGCTGTGCGGGGATTGGCAATTGAGTAAATTTATTTTCTTAGTGTTAGTTTACAAATTATATATAAGTGCGACAAACTTGATCTGGCTTCTTGCGGATAATTCTTCGAAGCAGTAGAAGATTAGGAGTTGGTGGATTCATTTACAGAAACCGGAGGGTGAACATCATCAAGAAAGCTCTAGAGAACAAGATGCGATTTCTAAGACAGGCAGTCTGGGTAACAACAAATCCCACCACTTGTGAAGAACATTTTAGTGCCGAGGAGTGATCTTTTGGCAATACCGATTCGTGAAGTGGCATCCAATACACAATGTTACATCTAATGTCGGCCCGGAAGAGGTTTGAGCTTCGCTTATGTCGGTGTTACACACGGCCGAGGCAATTCAAGGTGCCTCATGAATCCAGCAGCATCTCCAAAACCTTTTTGGAGATAAGTGACGCCATTCTCGGCGGGTATCATCCGACTACGTGAGCTTACATTATTCCCCGACCGTTATTGAGAGAGCTCAAAAGAAGGTAGTTGCTTGAACCACCTAACTCCATCTGGATGATCTTACAGGATTTTGATACGATTCTTTCATCGAGAAGACAACCAGAACTTAGAAGTCAGATTCTAAGTTCCAAACAAGGAGCGTGAAATTGTATCAGAAAGCTTTTGAGGCGATTTAATCAATGTTAAAAGTTGTCCTCACCATCATCGATCATGTGATGTGTTGGTGCAACATTCAATGAGGGTTTGGAGCCCTTTATCTAAAAAATTTTTGCTAGACTCGGCAGGCGAAACAGCGTGGAAATGAGCTTTTTGTTGAATCGTATTTCACGGGAAATCCATAATGAAATAACGAGACTCACTTCACGAAGAGAGGAACAAAAAACTTGCGAAAATGCTGGAAATGGATGAGATTTCAGCCCATCATGCAAAATGCTGGTGCAAAATCAACTCAGCACCCACTTCACGCGATATAACAGATCAACAACCACTTGATCAATGCGGTCGCGGTAGTAATGAAGTATGTGGGAAGTAATGACACTAACTGAAATCGACGTAGTGCAAATCATTGATAAACTTTGACAGGAGCGTCGAGGAATAATAATCATGATATGACAGATTACAACTCAGAATTGGAAGAAATCATCAATTTCTCTTGGGGTAGTAATAGCCATCAGGGCGAAGTTCAGAATGCGAAGCGTCTTGAAAAGAAATCAAGAAGTTATCAGGAAATTGATCTCAATACGGAGGAAACAATGCACCTCCTCACCACCCAACAACATTGAGGACATGTTCAAAACAATTATAGCTAATAGCGCAAATGCGAGGCTGATTATGTAGAGTGGCAGCTGACACTTGAAAAATCAGCAGTTAGCTACAAAGGCTTTGGAGTACCAGTTTTGGAAACTTAGGCTGGAGCTCAAAAGACCATGGCCTAGAGGAGGACTACCGAGTGATGCGGCCCAAATCCCAACGGGGTCAATTGGTGACCTGGGAGTGGACTGGCAAGGAGTTTGGAACCGAGAAAAGTACCTCATTGTCGGGGAAAGGTGGAAAAAGAAAGGGAACATGATGATGAAAGGGGGAAGGAAAAGGCAGCTGAGGCGGAAAAGGCCACCACCCCCATTCCCTCGAAAGATTAAAGAAGCACAAAGGAAAAGCTGCTTTAGAAGTTCATGGAGATCAGCTGTAACAGTACACATTAATTTACCTTTTAGTTGATGTTTTGCGGAGAATGCGAAAACATGCAAAGTATCCAACCAGGGACATCGTAACAAGCTAAAAGCAGGTCAATATCATGCAGTGGCGCTTACGGAAGGGCCACTAAATCTGAGCAATTTGCCAACAAAGCTCAAGGATCTGGGGAAGACACCATTGAATCACAATCGGAAAAGTATCCGAGCTGCGAGACTGTGATTTGGGAGCAATATAAACGTGCCGACATCGTGTTCAAGTTGGGCAGAGTCCTGAACCAGCTGCTGCTGTCTTGCAGCTAGTACGTTAACACGGACAAGTGGTATCGTGGAGGATGTGCCCAGGCAAATGAGCTCCCGGTGGAATTTATCTTGGATTTTGAGCCGGGATGCGAGATCCCATTCATTGAGACGTCCGTTCTTGGCTCCGAACGGCGCTGATTGATGTGGCTGCGGGCAACTAACCATGCGGCCTGGTAAAGTGGAGGTGTTTGATGTGGCAAGGCACCATGAAGCTTCCGACCATTGCTGAGGAGCTATCATGTCAATGTGCTAAACTCGAGGATCCATTTTCGGCCATTTATGAGGAGCTATCAGAATTCGTTAGATTGTTGATTCTAAGGATCCATTTGGAGAGAGCTTTTACGATGGGCTCCCGATCATTAGGAACAGGGCAACGTATGAGATGGTGCAGATGTTGAACGAACCAAAATAGTTTCCCAGGAAGTAAGACTTTTAGCCATTGATGAGGTCCTTGGAACCATTGCCAAAACAAACAATTGAGAAGCACCAAAATTGAGTTGAAGACATTGCCTCCACATTTGAAGTATGTATTTTTGGGGGAAGATGACACCTTGCAAGTCATCATCTCCTTGAGGCGCGAGCACGGTGAAGGATGCATTGGTGTTCTCAGAGGCGGAAGAAAGGAAATGGGGTGGCAAATGTCGAAGTAGGGGGTAATCCAGCTTTTTGCACACACGGGATTTTTATGGAAGAAGGAGCAAAGCCAAGTTTGTACAACATCGGTGGAGTTGAATGTCTGGTGATGAAGGATGTAGTTAGGAAAAGAAGTGATCAAGTGGCTAGATACAGGATGTGGTCTATCCCATTGAGGCCGGTGAATGGGTCGGTGTCGTTCAGTATTACAAAAGAAAGGAGGGATGACCATGGTCACCAACGAGAAGAATGAGCTGATTCCCTACACGCACGATCCGCAGTGGCGGGCTGGCGTGGTTGCGGAAGCTCAATAAGGCCACGAGGAAAGATCAGGATCCTATTCCATTTATTGACCAGATTTTGACAGGTTGGCAGGTCAAGAATATTATTGTTTCCTTGATGGATATTCTGGCTATAACCAAATAGCCAAACCACCGGAGGACCAGGAGAAGACCACTTTAACATGTCCTTATGGGACATATGCTTTCAGTTGGATGCCATTTGATCTATGCAATGCACCACCACATTCTAGAGATGCATGATAGAGATCTTTCACGATGTGGTGGAAGATTTTATCCAGTTATTTATGGATGATTTTTCTGTTTTCGGTAATTCGTTTGCTACATATTTGCAGAATCTTGACAGGGTGCTAGCTCGATGTGAAGACTCAACCTTGTACTCAGCGGGAATGTCATTTTTTAGTACAGGAGGGTATCGTCCTTGGCCATAAGGTGTAATGCAAGGGGTTCGAAGTCGATCGTGCAACGATCGAAGTGATCAACTACCACCATGTGTCGGTGAAAGAAAGTCGGACTTCGGTCGAAGTGGTAGGTTTGAGCCATGTTTTTACTACCTCTATTTTCTACGTGTCTACGTATACCGGCATCCCGGAGCACTATATGCCCCAAGAAAGCTACGAGTTCGGCCAAAATTCACACTTAGAGAACTTGGCGTACAGGCGGCGGTCCCCGAGAATGTGGAGCACTGTTCGCAAATGATCTGGTGGTCGGCCTACGGCGAAATCTACACCGAGTGTCGTCGATAAACACTATAGCGAACGAGATCAAGGTATGGTGCGAAGATGCACATTCATCGAGGTCCATAAATACTGTTGGGGCATTCGTCAGCCTAAAAAAGGACATGACTAAGGAATTCAAAATGGTCGTATTTGGTCTGAAGGCGGTCTATGGAATGCCTTTCACAAACTCGAACACGATGGTATGGGACCGTAAGTCAATCTTGGAGAAATATTTGGCCCCACAGCGATCAAACAAATCATCTATTTTGGGAAGCGGATACTTATTCTTAGCTGTAACCTTATTCAATTGCCGGTAGTCTATACACATGCAGGTAGGCTATGTCTTTCTCACAAATAGGCTTGGCGCACCCCAAGGTGAAGTACTCGGCACGATAAAGCCCTTATCCTAACGAGATCTTTGTTTGCTCCTTTAATTCTGAGTTGACGAGGCCATACGATAAAGAGGAGTGATATGGGCTGAGTTCTTGGTAGTAAATCAATTGCAAAATCTATTTCACTTTCTGGGGAATACCGGGTAACTCATCTAGAAATACATCGGGAATTCATTCTGCCCAGAGCAGCCGGAGAGTGGAGGCTCTACTCGAAGATCTGAACTCGACAATGTGGTAAATGCAGCCCTTAGCTGTCAACTTTCTCACACGAATATAGGAAATAAACTTACCTTTAGGCGTAATTATGCTTGCCCTTCCACTCTCGTACGCCTCCTGGAAAGTGGAATCGGGTGTCTTGGTCCGGCATTCTACATTGCATAGCATGAGCCAACAATCCATACCCATAATGGCGTTGAAATCAACCATTTCTAATTCTACCCGGATCTTTTGTGGTCTGACGATCAGCAACCTCTACTGTACGCCCTCGATAGACCCTTCTGGTTATAATCGTCACCGGCCGTGTGGATGCGAAAAGGGTTCTTGAAGCAGCTTTCTTTGGTGCAACACTAAACTTTGAATACAAATGGGGTAATGTAGGTCAAAGTAGATCTGGATCAATCAATACATAGCGAGGTATGAAAGCGAGATAGTCATCGCCTGTGCAACATGGAGTGACGCTTCGAATCCGCCTCCCTGGTAAGGCATATGTGCGGCATGAGCCCGCACCTACAGAACCCACTGATCTTCCTAGGCCTCTGCACGAAACTAAGGAGCTGCGCCCTGCGGGATACTAAAGCTCGTGACCACATGGATGACCTGTCCTGCCTATCCCGGTCCTCGACCTCTGTTTGAGACAATCTCTCATAAGATGAACCTCTTGGCCACAAATATAACATCCGGTGAAGCCAATGGCGTCGGCGTATATAGGGAAAAGTGGTAGGGTATGCCTACTGCTCCGCCTCCTTTGTAGTGGTGGATTTGCAATCTGAACTCTGCCGGTCTCGACTGCCCCCTCTAGCTCAATCTGCCCCTCTGCCGAATGGTGGAGGCAGAGTGCAGGGCGGCCTATCAGACAGGCGTGGCCTAGGTCCTCCCCTAACCTCCTACGTAACTCAAGCGCTTTATCCTGCTGACACTTTGTTCTGGCCCGGTCCTCTGATCTCGGCTGCCATTTGCCATGCCCTCAATATTACGGGCGAATGTACGGAACTCGGGAAATATCTATGTCCTCTCAAAGTGTAGCCATAACACAAGTCTCAACATATTGATTCAACCCCCATGATGAGCGGTGTACTCACGGATGCCATGGTATGTCGACAAAGGCTAGTGCATGCAAGACCCAAGAATCAAATCGCAAGGCGTATTCCCGAACACTCATGTCCCCCTTCTCTAAATGTAAAGCAGTCTACCCGGGCCTGTCAAATCTCCGTGGTAAATAGTGATCTAGAAAAGCTCTGAGAAAGGCTGGACCGAGGTTGAGAGGAAACATCTCTCCCTCGGGACCTTTCCCAACTTTCCTACCACAACACGACAGATGTCCCGTACCGAATGCGCAAACTCAGCCTATTACTGTAGATTGTGGCATGCATAACACGAAAATTCTCTACATCGTCTAGAAATCACGAGGGTCCTGCAATGCTGGTCCGTACACGTGGCGTGGGGGATTCAACGCCAAGAATTCCCAGAGACCCTCGAACTACCGGGCCCTCCGACGACTGCGCAGCGCCCAGGTGGCATGGTGACGTTGGCGGCCATCATTTTTGCTAATATGACTACCACACTCTTGACCTCCTAGTCATGCGAAAAGGGTTCTTTGAAAACTCTAGTGCAACACTAAACTTCGGGCCACAAATGGGGTAATGTAGGTCAAAGTAGATCTGGATCAATCAATACATAAGCGGGTATGAAGATAGTCATCCTTTGTCACAACATCGAGTGACGCTTCGAATCACGCCTCCTTGGTAAGGCATATGTGCGCTTGGGCCCGCACCTACATTGGAGGCCCGTGATCTGCCCGGCCTCTCTTTCTTGAGAGGCCAGGGCACCAACTTCGAGGATCTTGAAGCTCGTGACCACAATGGATGCCTGTCACGCTATCGGTCCTCTGACCTCGGGCCGGACAATCTCATCGAATGACCCTCTTGGCCACAAATATAACATCCGGTGGAGCCATACCTGCATGATCCAGAATGAAACGTCAGCGCATATAGGGAAAAGTGGTAGAATTATACCTACTCACGATTGCGCCATCCTTTGTAGTGGTGAATCTTCAATCTACGAGCCTCGTCGGTCTCGGGCGCACTGCGGCTAAATCTGCCCCTTTCCGGCTGTGGTGGAGCGAGGAGTACCGGGGCGGCCTATCTAATATCGTGGCCTTGGTCCTCCCCAGAGCCTTCCTTAACTCAGCGGCCATATCCACTGTGGCGTTGTTCCTGGCTGGTCCTCTTGATCTCCCGCCACCGCACTTTGAATCCTCAATATTACAGGCGAATGCCTAAGCTCGGGCAATATCCATGTCCTCTCGCGAGTATAGGCGCAATAAGTCGCAACATATTCTGGATTAAACCCCATGATGAAGCGGTCAACTCTGGATTCCATGGTATCGACAAATTTGGTGCATGCAAGACCAAAATCAAGCAAGCGTATTCCCCTATACCCCTCATGGCCCCCTACTCTAAATGTAAACGATCCCACCCGGGCTTGTCGAATCTCCTGTGGTAAATAGTGCTCGGAAAAGCTCCTGAGAAGAGTTGGACCAAGTCGAGGAGGGAAACATCTCTCCTCGGGACCTTTCCCAACTTTCATACCACAACACGTGATGTCCCGTAGCAGGAATGCTACCCAACTCAACCTATTACTGGCAGGCGTGGCATGCATAACCACACAAAGTCTGCATGGGGATCTGAAATCTGAGGGTCCTACGTCAGTGCATGCCTGTAAACTATGGGGATTCGAGCCAAGCCCGGACCCTCAAACTACGCGGGCCCTCACGACAAATCTGCAATTGTAGACGGCATCGGGCGCGTTGAGCAACCATAATTTGTGTTAACATGAATACCGCACTCCTGACCTCCTATTCTGAAGGTATCGGTATAGGAGCTGGCTGGAGGTGGTGTTTTTCCCAAGTAGTTCCTCATGGTGGACTGAGAAAATTTAGACGATGCCTACTGTATTGCCCTCGATCGGGTTGTTTCTAACGGTGAGGCATCTGCTGGTGCCTTCCCTATTGTAATATCAAGCTCCGACCTATGATAGGATAATCATTTGGTCGACATTTATTTTTAACCAAAGAATATAGTAAGCTCTAGGGACTTAACCCTATCTTTGTGCCGCTCTACAACACGACTCAATGAGAATAAAAAGAAACAATACTATCATGCCTTGCGGCCTCACGCTTATAGTATATAGTGCACAACATACATAGGCAAGAATCTACTTAGCACAGCACCCAGAGACTCCCTAGGATACGGCACACTCGATACCAAGTTTGTCACGCCACGCCTTGGGAGGCATGACTGGCACAAGTGCCCTACTAGGACTGGAGGCTGGCCCCAGTGGTGCGCCTAAGCGCCACAGTGCCGGGCGCTCCTAACTCGGATTCAAGAAACGATGGGCTATATAACATTTGTAAATACAGCCACGACCGATAGGCCTATAGCCACTTGTAAACATATAACAACTACCCGAACAACTGAAACTAATAGGGAACCTATGCGGGCCGACAAGGCCACCATGCTATCAGTTGTTTACGAATCAGAAAACAAGTGCTAGCGCTACGTGACCGGCAAGGTCACCACTACCAACTTGAATAAGGCCCCTTTACGACCATCATAAACAAAAATTAAAACATATACATGGCCTCACCACGGCCGGTACATCTAACCACAAGGAATGTACAATCTGCAAGCCTCTAAGAATACTAATAAGATGGTCGGGACAGGGCCCGACCTACCCTGTGTACAACAAAAGAAAAGGGTAAACCTCTAGCTATCTAGCTCGGTGTGGAGGCTGATGATTGTGTCTTGAGTGGAATCATTAGGGATCGACTCCTCGTCTATGAGTACTGCGAGCCAAGTAATGTAGCGCCCCAAATGGGCATCGGTACGCTGGTACTGAGTATGCAAAGCAACAACTTGAAAATAACTGAAGACAAGCAATATAACTCATAGAGCGAAATAGAAGGAAATATGCGTAAGCGACCGAAAGTATGAGTTTAAGAAGCTACATCCTCAACTATCTTGAAAGGAGTAGAAGATGCATAGCTGGAAATGTAGTGTTCTACCGTCGATCTATTCATATCTAACGTAACATGGAATAATATAAACATAACATAACATAGGATAGCACACATAAACCTTACCCGACCCCATAAGCGGGAGGTACAACCAACACGCAATCTATACCCCTACCACACTCCTTATTATTTGGAGTGAATTCTTTACGGTTCAACCTCCTTGAGTTTGTAATCCACTCCTTGTAGTCCTTTGCATTGACCTGCTTGGGATTTGGGTCGAGTGTCACTCGGTAGTCCTCCTCTGACTGGGTGTTTTGAGCTCATTAGTTGTCCAAACTGGTACTCCAACGCCTTTGTAGCTAGCTGCCCCTGATTTTTCAGGTGCTAATTTCACATAATCCCATGCACATTTTGCGCTTGGTTAGCTATCATTGTTTAAAACATGTCCTCAATGTTGTTGGGTGGTGGAGGAGGTGCATTGTTTCCTCTGTGTGGGGCGATAATTCTGATGCCCCCTTGATTTCTCGCACACCACGATTCGAACTACTGCCCTTGATGGGCGTTCACCCTTAAGAGAAATTCGGATGATTACTCCAATTGGAGTTGTAATTGTTGCCAAACTGTTGATTATTATTTCTCTGGACGTTCCCAACAATGTCCACTGAATCTGGATTTGCACCACAAGACTCAGTTGAGTGTTCATTACTCCCACATACTTCACACCAAACTGTTGCACTACATTGGCCCGGGGCTTGTGCTTGGATTCAAGTGCTGCTTGAAGTGGGTGTTGAGTTGATCTTGCAACGCGGCTATACGTGCGGCGATAGGCGCCAAACCATCCACCTCAAAGACTCTGCCGCTTTCCTTGTTCCTCCTCTTGAAAGTCCGCATTCCACTCTACAGTTTCCCTTGTGAAATACGATTCAACAAAGTATAAAGCTCCTAATAAGTCTTTTCTAATGCGTACGAGCTGCGAGAGTCTAGCAAAATTTTTAGGTTCCAAACCCTCAATTAAAGTATGTACCAACACATCATTTGACTGGTGACGGTGAGGACAATCCCTTAACTTTGATTTGAACCTCTCCCAGGCTTGGTACAGGTTCTCACAATCTCTTTGTTTAAAACTTAGAATCTAACTTCTAAGTCTTCTTTGTTTTCCCGGATAGAAAAGAATCGTATCAAAACTTTCTTGCAAAGATCATCCCAAGTGGTTATGGAGTTAGGTGGTTCAACTTTCAACCACCTCTTTGCTTCCCCCAATAATGAAAATGGGAATAATGTAAGCCTCACATAGTCAGATGATACTCCAGCGGGGATGTAAGTGTCACTTATCTCCAAAAGGTTTTGGAGATGTTGTTGTGGATCTTCCATGAGGGGCACGTGAATTGCCGCTGGTGTGCAGCTTAATTGCACCATGTTACTGCATTTAGCTCAAACCTCCCTCCTGGCTCTGATCTGCGAATACTAGGTAACATAGTTAGCATGTGGGATTGCCACTTCGCGAACCGGCCTTCTTCGCCATTTCCTCGGGCACTAAAACTGCCCTCACAAGTGGTGGATACTGTTGTTGCTCGGAATTGCCCTATCTTAGCAAGCGCAACTTCTTCTCTAGAGCTTCCCTTCTTTAATGATGAAATTGTCTTTCTTGCTCTATAAATGAATCCACCAACTCCTAATCCCTTTCAGTGTTAAGAAGAATTCAATATCTGCAAGAGATAGGCTAAGATCAAGTTGTCAGCACTTATATAGAATTTGTTTACCAATTGCCAATCCCCGACAACAGCGCCAAAAACTTGTTCGGTCTTTAATGATGACTACACAAGTGCACGTGGTCCGAACAAGTAGTAAAGTGGCCTAATTAAAGCCAGTATCGATCCCACAGGGACTGAACTACATAACTAGTGTAGCGTCATTGAACTCTATCTTTATGAATGCAGACAACCAAATATACAATATTTTGAGAGTTAAGTTTACTAAGTAATAAAAATCTAAGTTAGGATTATAATTTGGTTGACAATAGCAATGAGCAAGGCTGAGGTTAAAACAAACATGCAGGGAAGTAATTTATCGATTCCATTCAGCTAATCTTTTCTTCGGTTGCTAGTCAAGAATTATTGCCTATGGATTGGATCTTTCCATTCCTATCCAATTTAAGAATCATGAACCTTAATCTACATTTTGTGATAAAAGAATTTCATGCTCTAGCCATACATACCGATTCCTTAATTGACTAATAAGACTTTCAAATATATTTCTATTCTGAATGTAAATATTTCCTCAATTTTAGTAAGAAAAGATCATATCCTACCAATTCACATCTTTCCAATTTCTTTCCTTTTCAAAACCAAAGTTTGATTTCTAGATATACATTAACAATGGCCAAACATTAAATACGGTAAAAACAAGAATTGATAGAACAACCATTGAAGAAAAAGATGAAAACTGAAATGATCAACAATTACATTCCACTACAATTGTTCTTAACCTCGGCCAAAAGTGAATTTAGCCACTCATTTGTGGATTAATCATCATCAAATAAGTAGAATTCATATACAAACAATTGAGATAAAGAGAATGAGATAGAAAAGAACCTTAGAATTTTCGTCCTCTCAGCGCTTTGTAACCCACGTTCTTGCTCAACCAAGTCAGAATGTTTAAAAATAAAACCTAAGTGTGCTATTTATACTCTTGAGAATTTTTCCCAGAAAATAACAAGCTTAGGTGGCACGGGTATATACCAGAGGCCTCCCTTCTTCACGGGGTATCCAGCCAGACCCTCACTTGGAAGTCGGGTCCCCGACAATTTCACACCTCGGCATGGACGACTTGCATTAGGAGCCTTGCCTCCATGCCACTATGCTATCGCGCACCTTCACTTAAACATGAGGTTCCACATAATTGTACTCAATGTGACACAGAGTGCATCGCGGGCATTGCCTCCGTGTCACGGAGTGCGCGAACCTCCCTTTGGAAATTGCAAGAATTATTTCATCCCGAGCGAGAATGCCTCCGCGATGGCCGTGACACGCTCCATCGTGGAGCCCTTATTTTTGCTTCTCTCCCTTGTCATTTTCCACTCCTTGTTTCCAAGTCCATTCTCTATTTTCACCAACATGTATATTAGCTTCCCAAAATTTCCTTTTTACCAAAACAACACTAATCATGTTGGTTAGTATATAATTTCACATTTAACTAAGAATCGCATGAGAATGCACAGATAACGATAGATAAACAAGTCGAAATGAAGCATTTGAGTATCACTTGGGCATGCAATTCTGCCCAAGATCACCCCCCATTTTGGAAATAACACATTAAAAATCCTAAATATCGGCAATAGTCTAATTCTTACCATACTCCTTGTGGGTTCGACTAACCTCTTTTGTGGGTTCTTTATTGACAACGTTCACTTAATACTTTGTCAGGAGTGTGAGTTTGAGAATTATCAAAAAGTGTGTCATTTCCAAGGAATACGGGTAAGATTAAATTAATTTATTATATATAACTTTTAGTTGTTATTTCCTCTTTTACGTTTTTTCTTTTCTTGTTTTGTCTCATCCAGGGAACCTCTTGGAAAGATAAATTTAAGACAGTTTATGATGAGTCCAAGATTCTTGATAAATTCTAAGTAATCAAGAGATTTGTGTCGCCGTATCATTAAATCAGGCGCTGCATTGGAGGCAACCCATGATTGAATGGTGAAGTCTGAGTAGCCGCAGGTATGTCCCTCTCCTAGTTTTTGTGTGATTTCTTATGGGAAAACATATTTTTAGGGAGGGGTGTACTTTTATTTGGATATCGTCGAGGGTTTTTCTTATTGTATTTCTTCTTTCCTCGAGCATGCTATAGTAAGAACCGGTAAGTTTAGAATTCTTTTGTTTAATTTGAAAGTAGCTTAGGACTACTCAGCTAATAAAGTGCACTACTTTTGAAGTTTTGAAAAAGAAAATGACCCTTTTTAAAAAATTTTAGATGTTAGTTATTATTACTTGTTATTTGCAAATCATGATTTTCTGTGGATTTTTTTGTGTCTTTCAGTTTATTAGGATGAGTAGTTATAGTTAGACATGTATGAACCGAATAGATTGAATGAATGAAAAACATTTACCATTAGTGAGTGGAGTCATAAACTTGAATCCATCTTGCATAGAGGATCTAGAATTTTCCCGGTTGGTCTTTACATAAGTTTTAGGATGGTTAGTTAGAAAAGGATCACAGACCATTTTTGTTTATCCAATTTTAGCTTAAGTTTCCCTACCAAAATGATATGATACCCTTGATCCAAATTTTGAGTCTTAAGCTGGACCATTTTCTTTAATTAACTAATTAACCTTACAAATTTCATATAATGAACCTGTTTTGGCCCTAGTCCCTCCTTGGACATTGTGAACTTCAACCCAGGCATAATGGCTAAGTTAAGGGTAGCTAGAGTAGAGTGCATGGATTGTGGGGAGATGAAAAAGGAAATGGAAGGAAAAAGGGTTTAAAATGAGGTATGGTATGACAAGAAAAGAAAAAAAGAGATGAAAAAGAAATTTTGAAAAGAAAATACAAGAAAAAATGAATGAAAAATTGAAAACACACAACGCCCATGATATTGCATAAAAATGGAGAAAAGGGAGAAAAAAATTGAAAAAAAAGGGTGAAACAAGTGAAAAATTGAGCCATATGTATAGTTCGAAGGTGGGTTTACCCACTAAAATCCCATATTTACCCATCCCGAAGCCTACATTACAAGCCGAGCAAATCCTATAGTGATCCTAGTTTAGCTGTTCGAAAGACAAAATAGACAAAATAAGGGCAAACTATGGTATCTGATGTGCGGTATTTGGAACTTTCTTGTCAGAGTGAGAGTTTACTCGTTTAGTCCCAGTTTCATATTTTCATATATTTGTGAGTTAGGGGACTTCATTTGTTGTGGTACGTGGTTTGTGTTTTATTCTGCCAGTTGTCTGTGTGAAAGCATTGGTAATAACTTGATTCTCTGCTAATAACTAGATTACATATCTTGATCCTTGTTTATCATGGTTTATGGAACTTGATGTGCATAGCTGATTTGGTTTATGGAGAAAGGGTAAAAAGTTGTTTATGTTCATAGTGCATGTTTTGGTTTGTGTTGTCTATAGTATCCACAGATTTATATTCTAGTTAAGCGTCATTGTTAGTTTTGTTTTATTTTCCTTAGGACATGAAAAAGTATTAAGTTGAGGGTGTAGATGTCTTTGTGGATTTAAAGATCTTTTGACACTTAAACTTAGATAAATAACCATGGTCTTAGGTGTGTTTATATAGATATGATGCACTTTTACTTTTTTTGGAAAAGGTGTTGGAGTTTAAATGTGTTAAGAAGTGAAAAGAGGTGCATGAAATGGTGAAGTTGCATGCCTCGGTACGAATTGTACCATGAAGGTACGAGTCGTACATTGCATCCATGATAAAATTCAAAGAGGATCTGCACAAGGAACTGGCCATGTACTACTTTGTATGAGTCATACCATAGCGGTGTTGAAAAATACGAAGTATTGCACTTGCTGAGCTCATGATACGAATGGAAGATACGAGTCGTGATGACCATGCAACTCACACCAAGCATGGTAAGCCGGAAAATGTGATTGGCATGATCTTACGGTATGAGATGATGCCACGAGTCGTGCGAGATCAGGTACAAGTCGTACACCACAAGGATGCCAAACCTCAAAAGATCATATCACAACAGGCATTGTATGACTTGTAGGAGCATTTTACGAGTCGGACCAACTCCAAGAACTTAACCAAGTTAAAGATTGTTGAGCATTATACGAGCAAGCTACAGCTCGTAGGTTTATGGTATTAGTCGTAGGATCGGGCGGCGACATTTAGAATTGGATTTCCTGTTATATCTACGAAAAGGTTCTAATTATTTGTATAAATACTTTTTCTAGGTTATTTTAATAAAGTCAAATACTACTCCAACTAGGAAAATGAGATACAAATCCCAAATCAAATCCATAAAGGAGAAAAAAAGGCATAAATATACTATTATAAATACCCTTTATTTCTATGTAATAGGGGAGTGTAATACCTCGGAAAGGCCTAAGAATAGACCCGGTAGTTTAAAATTGAGAAGTGTAGAAAATTGGAAAAAATATCCTGCAGACGGACGACTCAACAACCCATGGTGAATACCATGAGTCGTCAAGCGATCATGCAAGGGGTTCAAGAAAGCGGTGGTGACAATGGACGGTATAACGACTCATTGTCAGTCGTTGTTACCAGTCATTAGAAGGACTAGCTTAGGCTAAGGAGGAAGCGGGCCATCCACGATTAGTTGTGAGATACAACGACCCATTGTTTCAAGTCATTGCTTGTTGTTTGAAGTTTCTAGTGCATTAAACAAATGGAGACCAAGACCCGTTGGATGCCACCAAGAGTCGTGGTGAGGCTCTTGGAAAGGGAAGTTAGATTTGGTCAAGGGCGGCAGCGGTCGATTCAGCGACTTGTGGTTTGTTATAACGACTTGTCTGTCAAGTCGTGGGAAGGATACGAGCGTTTCATGAGGCGTGGACCGCGACTTGATACCGCAGTAGTGGTATGATAATACGACCCGTTGGGTTGGTCGTTAGTGCATGCAGGTCAGTTTTCAGGAGAAATTATTTTAAGGAGTATTCTCAACCTTTCTTTATTTTTAATCCCTAAGCTACTTCATTTTTGATATTTTTTAAGTGTGATAAGAGGATTTAAGTCTCTATTGCATGCCCATTCTCATGCAAGGATTTGAGAGAGGTTTTTGGGAGATTCATGGACTTCTTCCCCAAATTTTCATCAATTTCTTTGTGGGTGCTCAAGAAACCTTGAGTCCCTCCATTCCAAGGTATATAGGGTTTTAAAATGGATGGAATTCTTCCTCACCCATGCCCAATTTCGATTAAAGTCATGAATTCTCGTACTCAAATTCCATGGGGCTTTAGCCAAAAAGCATGTCAATGTCATTTCTCCTTATCGGTATGTTTCAATTGAGTTTTATTTATTGAAATATTCATGATGGGAAGGTTTCATATTATTTTATTCAAAATCATGTTTCAATCTTTTTAAATCTAAATTTTCCCATTATTTAGTTCATGGAAATTATGATTTATGATGAATATTCATTATTTTAAGTTTATTGATTATGGACATGCATGAATCCATGTTACCCATGTTTATGAGCATATTTTTTAAAGAATTTAGTATGATGAAGCATTGGGCAATGCCCATATGATGAAGATTGATTTATGATTTATGAAAGGAATTTCATGATTTATAAATTTATGATGTTGGCCAGTGAAAAGGGCCTTGATTCTTGGCTAAGCGTGTTTTAAAGGGGATCAATGATGATAATGTTATATCTTAGCTAATGAATTTTTATGCATGATGTTAATGATTTATGTGTGAGCCTATATGCATATTATTGGGAGCCGTGTCTAACCTGGAGCAGCCACGCGTTCAAAGGACTACACAGTGTCTCATAACCACATACCACCGTGGGTTGTAAATGATATGAGGTATTGATAATTATCCCTAAAATGTGATATCACACCTTATGCGCGGCTCTCTCCTGGCAAGCCGGGGTCGGCTCTGCCCACTTGAGCGAGCAGTGGGGCATCATGAAAGGCTCTACCAAAATGGTGTCGGTTATGACGAGTCCTCCTATTGTTCCACATGATTTTATGCATTATTATATTTATATTATTTGCTCAAGTTATATTATGATAATTTGATTTACGATTATGATAATGAATGATTATGAATGATTTGAAAGTCTTGAGCCTCATATTTTATTACGAAGATTTTTTATGCAAGCATGATATCCTTTTCCTATATATATTTATGAGCTTACCTTACCTTTTAAAATGTTTGTTTACTTACCTTGCATACCCGATTACATTCCACGTGCGGCCGCATACTTTTCTGATGTATCATTTTATGATACAAGGTTCGGATCTTAGGCTCATACTCATTCTTAGTCATCTCGCTTACGCCTTAGGCTTATTGGTAATTCCTCATGTTCCAATGGCCGTTTGATAGACTTTCATGTTGTTTTATGTCTCGGTATTGGTCGAGCAAGTTGGGAATGTTTTCCCATCAATCCATCATATGCTTTAGAGTCTTTCGGAATCGTATGTAGCACTCAGCTATGTAAACGTTGGTATTTTGATGCTGAAATTTATTATTACATTTCCGCTATATCTTTATGATTACCGTCTCGCTTATTTGAAGGAGATTAGTTGAATGCATGTATCATGGTTTGACTTCGGGTCTCTCGGGGTCCCTTGTCCCATGTCTACAATCTGGGTGTACGTTTTGGTCATGACAAACTTTGTATCGGAGCAATAGGTTTGAAGTATCCTAGGGTGTCGAAAGCGCGTTAGGTGAGTCTTTTTCATGGTGTGAAGCCTTTTCCTGCTTGAAAGAGGCTACTAAACATTTTTAGGAAATGTTCCCTTATTTCATGTTCTATGTAGTGCGATGAAAAGCCTTTCCATCCTTCTAATTCATGCAATTCGAGATTGAAGAATTATGGCTCTTAGGAGAATGAACGGAAGGAGGAATGGAAATGATGAAGGCCACGGAGATGGCAATGACCATGGGCATTAGCAAACCCCAAGCTTGTTCCAGAACCCCCGACACTAGAGTTTGCTACTCACGTTGAGTTTTGGGTGGCGATTCAAATGTTGGCACAGGCCTTGACTGCTCAGGTCAATCAGCAGACCGTTGCATAGGTTCCACAAAATGGCAATGTAGCGGCGTCTCAGAGATTAGAACTTCTTGATGATGAACCCTCTTGAGTTCATGGGGGTCTAAGTTGGATGACGTTCCACATGAGTTCATTGAAGGGATCTTGAAGGTAACTTAGGTTATGGGGGTGAAAAATGGGGAGTGTGTAGACTTGGCCTCATATCGGCTAAAAGAGATCACTCTCATGTTTGGTACTAGCTGTGGGCGACGAGAGAGTTAGGGGCACCACCAGGTGTATAGTTCCAAGTAACTGCCAGTGGGTTGCCATACAGGAGATGAAATTGAAAGCAGCTGAGTTGTTAACCTCAAGCAAGGAAACATGACAGTCTTTGGAGTATTCGCTTGGGATTCACCGGTTGTCAATGTACGCCCCAGAGTTGGTGATGGATCAGAGGGTGCGGGTGAGCCGATTTGTTCATGGCGTGGCCGGTTATTTAGAAAAGGATTGCAGGACGGCTATGCTCCACTAGGATATGGACGTTCCTCACACCAGTGTTGTACGCTTAGCAGATGGAGGTGGCTCGTAGCAGAGCGGAGAGGGAGGCCAAGAGGGCTTGGAAAAATAGTCGTCGGATTTTTTTCACATCGGAGGTCGACGGTGGCGGCGAGTCCATAGTTTCATCGAGAGGTCACTAGCCCCGGCACCATCATCAGCTAGAGTCCCATCCAGGCCCAGGGGTGATCGGAGGAGCAAGGCTTCCAGGGTCCGAAGATCGGAGGGGCACCCAGTTGATATACCTCTCCAACACAGGAAGTGCGGCAAGAAGTCACCGAGAGTGCCTACTCGATTCGGATGTACGCCGGGTGTAGTAGATCACGGGCACATGCGCCGAGCATGTCCATATGCCAGACAGGGTGATGATAGGGGTCGAGCATAGACCACCAAGACAGAAGCAGCTCCAGCCCGTTCAGCTCTATAGGGAGCATCTAGTAGTGGGGTGGCGATCGACGCAAAACCAATTCTATGCCCTTGCCTCATGCTAGGAGAAAGAGACTTCGCAAGGCGTGGTCCTTTGGTATGTTGCATGTCTTTCACATTGATGTTTATTCCTTATTAGACACCCGGGAGCAACATTGTCTTTCGTGACTCTTTAATTTCTAGTGACAGCGGGTAGTCCCGAGACCTTATCAGAACTGTTTTCAATTTCTATTCAGTCGGTGATTTAGTTGAAGCTAGGCGGGTATATAGAGGTTTCCCCATTACGGTGTTGCATAAGGTTACCTCTGCAAATCTGGTAGAGTTATCCATGACTGACTTTGACATTATTCTTGGTATGGATTGGTTGTTTGCATGTTATGCTTCGATTGATTATAGGACTCGTATAAAGGAGTTTTGTTTTCTGGGTGATCGGTTTGGAGTGGAAGGGTAGTTAGGCGGTTGCCCGGCAATTCGGTTTATTTTCTATGTTAAGGCTAGGAAGATCATCTCTAAGGGTGTATGTACCACCTAGTTAGGGTTAAGGATGTGGGTACGAGCCCGATTATTCCCGATCGATTCGTGGTGTGCGAATATCAAAAGATGTTTGCCGAGGATTTGCCAGTGTTCCTCTAGAAAGGAAATTGATTTTGGTATTGATCTTTTGCCGGATACGGCCTATTTTTATCCCTCCTTACGGGATAGCTCCAGCGGCGAAGGAATTGAAGGATCGGTTAAGGATCTATAGGGTAGGGCTTCATTGGGCGAGCCAGTCACCATGGGGTACACCAATTCTATTTGTTCGGAAGAAGGACGATTCCCTTCGCATGTGTATTAACTATCGGCATTTTAATAAGGTTACCATCAGAGCAGGTACCCCTTACCCGGGATTCATTATTTATTTGATCGGCTTCAAGGTGCCAAGTGTTTCTCCAAGATCAATCTCGGCTCGGGTATCATCGGCTTAGAGTTGGTCAGAGTGACATCCCGAAGACACTTTCAGGACTCAGTATAGTCACTACGAATTCGTTGTTATGTATTTTAGACTGTAATGCTCTTGTAGCTTTTATGGACACGATGAATAGGGTGTTCAAGCAATATTTGGATATGTTCATGATAAGTATTCATCGACGACATTCTTATATACTCCGGAGCGAGGAGGCGTGCCACTCATTTTGAGAATAGTGCTGAAGACCCTCAAGGATCATCCAGTTGTATACAAAAGTTTAGTAAGTGTGAATTTTGGATAAACTGGGTAGCATTTATGGGACATGTAGTATCAAGCGAAGGCATGAGGTAGATTCCCATAAATCGAAGCGCGGTGAAAAATTGTCTAGATCGGTGAATCCTTTAGAAATTTGGAGTTTCTTAGGCCTAGTAGGTTATTACCGAAGGTTTATTGAGGGTTTTTCTCATTTGTGCGGCAGTTGGCCGGGATGACTTAGAAAAGGTAAAATTCCAATGGTCGGATGCTTGTGAAAAGCTTCCAGAGTTGAGAACAGAGCTCACTTCATCACCGAGTGTTGACCTTAGCCGAGGGTATGATGGCTTCATTGTCTATTGTATTCTTTGAGTCGGGCCGGGATGTGTGTTAATGCGGCATGGGAAAGGTGAGAGCATATGCCTCGGGAGGCAGTGAAATTTCATGAAAGAATTACCCGACCCATGATCTCGAGTTGGCCGCGGTTGTGTTTTCACTTTGAAGATATGTCGGCATTACTTGTATGGGGTCCATGTGTATGTATTTACGGATCACGAAAGCTTTCAATATGTGTTCATACAGAAGGATCAAAACCTTCAGCAAAGGAGGTGGTTGGAATTGCCAGGACATGACACTTGGTAATATTTTACCTCGGGAAAGGATAATGTGGTTACGAATGCGCTCGGTAGGCTCTCCATGGAGAGTGTGTCCCACGTGGATGAGGGAAAGAAGGAGTTGGTGAAGGATGTCCACCGACTTGCAGGACTAGGAGTTAGATTGATCGGCTCGGGCGTGGCGGTGTTGTTGTGCATAGCGGGTCGAGTCGTCCTTGGGTCGATGTTAAATCGAGAAGGAGGATACAATATTGAGGGGAAAGTTGAAGGAGGCGGTGCGGAGTTAGAAGGTGGAATTTTCTCCCAAGGGCGAGATGGTGTGTTGCGATACCGGGGTCGACTATGTGTTCCGGACATTGATAATTTGAGAGTTTAAATATTGCATGAGGCACATTGTAGTAGATATTCTATTCATCCGGGATCACGAAAATGCATTGGGATTTGTGAGAAATCTATTGGTGGGATGGTATGAAGAAAGACATTGTAGAGTTCGTAGCAAAATGTCCAAGCGTCGGCAAGTGAAAGTCGAACATCAAAGGCGGGAGAGCATATACGCATGCTCAGCATCCACACTTTGAAGTGGGAAGATATTAATATGCATTTATTCTGAGCCTACCTCATTGCTCGCCGACACTATGACTCCATTTGGGTGGTGGTGGACGAGGTTAACTAAGGCTGCAAATTTCCTACCGGCCAAGACCAACGATTCGATTATTATTATGCTAAATTGTATATTCTGGAGTTGTTTCGACTTCATGGAGTTCCCTTGTCTATTATTTCCAGACCGAGGTACTTAGTTTCTCAATTGGCATTCTTTTTAAAGGACTTAGGACGCAAGTTAAGCTCAGTACAACCTTTCATCTACAAATAAACGGCCAGGAAGAACGAACTATTCAGACCCTTGAGGATATGTTGAGGGCATGTGTTATGGATTTCAAAGGTAGTTAGGATGATCATTTTCCCTTGATCGGGTTTTCTTATAATACTTAGTTACCTCCGGTATCTAGATGGCACCGTTCAATTCTCTTATACGGGCGAGAGTGTAGATCGCCCATTGGATGGTTTGAGGTTGGTTAGGAAGCTATGATAGGCTCGGATTCGGTTAATAAGGAAATGGTGAAGGTTCAGTTGATACGGGACCGGTTGAAAACCACCCGAGTCATCATAAATTATATGCTAATGTGAGAAGGATTTGGAGTTTGGTGTGGAGGACTGGGTGCTTTCTTAAGGTATCTTCCATGAAGGGAGTCATGCGGTTCGGAAAGAAAAGTAAACTTAGTCCCCACTATATTGGTCCCTAATGGCTTGTGAGAAGAGTTGGTAAGGTGGCGTATAAGTTGGACTTGCCATCGGAGTTATCTTCGATTCATCCAATCTTTCATGTGTCACTTTTGAAGAAGTGCTTAGGTGATCTAGCCTTGGTAGTTCAGGTTAGACAGCATTGGAGTGAGTGGATAGCCTCAGTTATGAGGAAATTCCCGTTGAAATCTTGGATCATTCGGGTTCAGATGCTGAGGAACAAAGAAGTAGCCGGTTAAAGTATTATGGAGAAATCGGCCGTTGAGGGAGCTACGTAGAAAGCCGAAGAAGATATGAAGCTAAATACCAACATTTGTTCTCCTACGGCTCGGTTCCGACTTGAGGTATCAATTTTTCCCTATGACTCTTTTTAGTTTTCATGTTCAGTTTATGTGTGCAAGTTTATTTTATGTGTATGAATGCATATGTGAAGCATGAGATCAAATTAAATATGTGGTTTGATTTTAAGGTAGTCATTTGTAAAAATTTCGGTTAAAATGATCCATTATATAATATCATAAATTGTATGTTTCTACTTGCTGCTCTTTTGATACATTCGAGGACAGATGTCCCAAGGGGGATATATTGTAATACCCCGGAAAGGCCTAAGGAGGTCTAGACCCGGGAGTTTAAAATTTAGAAGTGCGGAAAGGCGGCAAAAATATCCACGAACGGATGACTCAACGACCCGGTAGATTACCACGAGTCGTCGAAATTAGTCATGGAAGGGGTTCGGGGAAACCTTGGTGACAATGAATGATTAATAGCGACTTTGTTGTCAGGAACAACGAGTCGTTGTTACCAGTCATTAGAAGGGCGGGTAGGTTGAGGGGAGGAAACGGGCATCCCATGATTCGTTGTGAGATATAACCACCCGTTGTATAAATTCATTGGTTGTTGGATGAAGTTTCCAGTGCGTTCAATGGATGGAGACCACGACTTGTTGGATGCCACAACGAGTCGTGGTGAGGCTCTTGGAAAGGGAAGTCAGATTTGGTCAAGGGGCTGACGACTATCGATTCAATGACCCATGGTTTGTTGTAGCAGCTTGTCTTATCGAGTCGTGGAAGGATTAGAGACGTGTCTGAGGAAGTGGATCCATTGAATCAATACCATGAGTATTGGTATGATGCCATGACCCATTGGGTCCAGTCATTAGTCTATCCGGTTCGGTTCAGGGAAATTATTTTAAGGAGTATTTTCGACCTTTCCTTGCATCCTAAATACTTCATTTTGGATATTTTTTTAGTGTGATAAGAGGAGTTAAGTCCGTATTACATGCCCATACTCATGCAAGGATTTGATAGAGGTTTTTGGGAAATTCAAGGCCTTCTTCCCCAATTTTCATCAATTTCTTTGTGGGTGTTCAAGGAACTTTGAGTCCCTCCATTCCCGGAGTATGTAGGGTTTTTAAATGGGTGGATTTCTTCCTCACCCCGCGCGAGCCTCGATTAAAGTCGTAAATTCTCCTACTAAAATTCCATGGGGTTTTACCCAATGCATGTCAATGTGATTTCTTCTTATGGGTATGTTTTAATTGAGTATTTATTTATTGAAATATGCATGATGGGCAGGTTTCGTATTATTTTCTTCAAAATCATGTTTCAATCTTTTTAAATCTAAATTTCCCATTATTGGAAGTTCATGGAGATTATGATTTATATTGAATATTCATTATTTTAAGTTTGTGGTGTAATGCATGAATCCAAGTTACCCATGTTTATGAGCATATTTTGAAAAATTTAATTACTTGATAAAGAATTCGGAAATGCCCATATGATGAAGAATGATTTATGATTTATAAAGCCGTTTCATAATTTTATTGGTTTATGATGTTGGCCGATAAAGGGTCTTGATTCTTGGCTAGGGATGTTTTAAGGTGGGATCAATGTAAATAAATGTTATATATTTTCCAATGAATTTTTATGCATAATGTTAATGATTTATGTGTGAGCTTATATGCATGTTTTTGGGAGCCGTGTCTAGCACCGGCGCCCGACATTCCAAGGACTACGCCGGCGTATCATAACCATGTGGCACCGTGGGTTCTAAATGATATGATACCCATTGATAATGATCCCCCAAATGTGATATCTGTGCTTATGCACTGTTCGGCCCGAAAGCGTACAGGTCGTGCAAGTAACCTTGTAGTGGCTCTTTTAGAACCGGATTGTCGAACCCACAGGGACTGGACCCATTCCTCTAACTATCCATTTCTAGTATGATCTTAAATATCTAAATGTGTTGGTGATAGACATTTTCGATTAAAGAATAATTAAGTCTAAGTTTGGGTCAACGAAATATTCTGAAGGTACCTAGGAGCAACATAGAGTTAAACCAGGTAATCATGCAATAATACGAATTGCAATGAATAAGCATGGAACATGGTGTTATTCCACATAATTAGAGTTGCATGTTCATGGTCTTTCGAGCACACGGCAATCTAGCCTCTTGTCAGCATTGTGAGCGGGGTTATTTTCTAGTCGGGCAATCATTATGTTGTGGTTTACGAGAGAACGATTAGGGACTTTCGTACGTCTAACCATTTAACTCACTGAACCTCACAACTACTTCTTCGAGTGGTGATGTGACATTCCAAGTTGGTATTTCATAACCCCGTGTGTCAACCAAGCACGGTGTCAGGTATATTTCTATCCAAACACTGAACCTCTCCCGAGATTACTTCATGCTCCCCACATTCTCATGTCCTGACCTAGGTAATGCCTTCTCAAGCTATTTCCCAAGCTAACAAATATGCTTTTATGGTGATCAATCATAAAAACGGCCAACAAATCGGGGTACGGATGAAAATAACAATCAATAACTTAATTCCAAAACAATTTCATAAAATCACAATCATAATCCATGGCTTAAACCCTAGAGGAAGGGTTCTTGCCATTCATGTTCGTAAGACTACTCTACACTACTATTAATCTACTCTAAACTACATACTTACACGATATTGGTAGATGAGAAGGGAATTTGACAAACCCTAGCTGAGTTCTCCCACTTCTCCCTTCACTCCTAGGCGAGTTTTCCAGCATAAAACGTGACCAAATGGAATTAGGAGCCAAGGGTCCTATTTATAGTAAATGGAGAACATGCTAAATTTGGCCTGTCGTGGAACGGCTCCGTGTCACGGAGTGTATCGCGAGCCTTTGTCACGGAGGCATCGCGAAAACTTTCCTTTGGAGCAACACCCAAAAAATCAGCCTCGGCAGCACCTGCCGCGTTGGCAACGTGGCATGCTGCTTGGGCAGCGCATTGCCTCCTCCTTGTCGTGCAGCCAGCCTGCCGTGGCACGTTGCCAACGCGCATGTGGGCTGTTGTGTGCGGCCTGCACCGCCGTGGCACGTTGCCGACGTAGGTGGGCTGTTTGTGCCTCACTCTTTGCCGACGTTCGCGTGTTGATTCCGTCTCCAAGCCTCTACTTCACCAACTCATGGATTAGCTCCTCAAAGTCATCAAAACCTACAAAACAAAGGCTAATCATGTTGGTTAGCACATATCTTCACATTTATATAAATCACATGAAAATGTATAAAATAACTTAGACAACCGCGACTAATTTAAGTTGTAAAGCGTATCACGGGCATGATATTTTTGCCCGTGATCACAACCACACCCAAGCCTTGTTCGTCCTCGAACAACCTTTTACATATCATGCAAATGGGGCTCCCATATAACTAATTTAGCAAGATAATTCAAGCTACGACCATAATGATTACGTAAGATACAAGCTAAAAATAGAGCATGCACAATTTAATCACCGAAATAAAATACAACTATGTTAAGACTTCTTAACCTCAAGAATTGACTCTCAATTTAAGCAAACTCATGCAAATCAACTGATTAGAGAAATCCACATGAATTATATCCTTCATTTCAACGCATGCTGCCCTCACGGAAGAGAGTTACCCAATCACACGCAAAAACAATTTTTACATCACAACATGCGTGGGTACATAAATGAATTACTCACTCTCACAAAGAATTCACATGCATCATGTCATGACCCATAAGCTTGCCCTTAGTGTTCACCTCCACTAATTTGAGGATGTATGAATGTAAGATCAAATAGGACTTTGTAGGTTGTAACTAACTCCGGTACATGTAGGTACTATTATGGCCGGTAATAGTGACTATCTTTCCTAAGCGCTTTTAATACATCACGCCCTCATTGCGAACTTCCTTCCCTTACTTCACCTTTTTATCCTTGGTAGTTTTCTTTTTCCTCTTTTGTTTCCCCTTTATTAGGCACTTTTGGCTTATTAGTAAGGATTTTTATAAATAATTTTTTCATTCATTTGTTTTCTTACTCCTTAATAGTGATCAACCACTTTCACACAAGTGCACCTTTGTCCTTTCTCAACTTCTACAATTTGCTACTTTTCATTTCTTTTCATTCTTCTCACTCCTTTACTCTTTTAGATTTTTCTTGTTCAAGCGCTTAGGAGCTTTGGGTCAATTTCAAGGATAATGAAAGAAAGGATTAAGCTTATGTTGCGGCTATCAAAGAATAGGCTCAAGGCTCAGACAACTAGGATAAATTTTCCAAGGTAGGTAAAATGAGGATGAAATTTGGTTAATTCAAAGAAATGCCTAGATCATCTCCTGCAATCACATCCTTCATTTCGCTTCAAACACACACCAGGCAAGTTCTGAACAATCCACAACATGAATACTCAAAAAATCTTACACTCATGGCACATGCTCAATTTAAGACATATTATTGAGACTCTTACTCACTAATCACAAGAATTCAAACATTAAGCTTCAATTATATTGAGTCAAATTCAAGAACCTAAGTGTCTCAAACAAAGTTATAAACTTGCATGCTTCAACACTGAACATACTTGAATCTCACAATCATATCTAGCACATAACAAGAACATCAAGCATCCATTAGCTACGGTTTCAAAAACCGAGATCTATCGACTAATTTTCCTCAAGGCGGTCGTCATCCATCCATCATCGGAAACAATCCTAACTACGACTAAAACATTCTATACAGACAAATAAAATAAAATAAATAAAAGGCCTATTCTTCGGTTCAAAAGCCCCCCGTCGGAAAAAGAACCAAAAAGAAAAACCAACGGGTGATGAAGTCATGTGACTCACACGAAAAATTTTCGAATTTTTCTCATTTATCACACAAGCATTACCTTCACCAACAATTCGTTAAGCACAAATTTTTTTAAATTTCCTTGAAATTTCCTCACCTTTACTTAAATCATGCTATGTCCTCATAGCATCAAATTAACGTTTTAAGAGGGTGAGAAATACTCCTGAGCCTTTAGGCCTGGCTATTAGCATGTTTTTCCTCTGCTTTGCACATGTGGTGCTCACGACCCCACACTTTTCCTCTTCCATGCTTCTTTGCTTCCTCCTCAGGAGTACTCGAGACTTTCCCTCTACACATGCCTAACTTTCACCAAAAAACAACAAATAAAACATAATCGAAAATAACAAAATCAAAACCAAAATCAAACTTACAAGTTGTACCTGAGAGTACCCCCATGGGTTGCCTCCCAAGCCGGCGCCTTATTTTACGTCGTGGCACGACGTGGACTGCCCATTTCAGGACATCCTCATACCTGGGTTCTCTTTCAAGAACATCTTCTTTTTCTTTGTTTGATTTAGAAGATAAGCCTCCCTGACTCTCCTTTCTCCAACTTCTTCTCACTGCGAAGCCCTTTATCGGACTCGGGTGAACGCCCGGCCTTGCCTTTGGCCATGCACCTGTGGAATCCCCCACACACTCATCCTCTGCCAACACACTAACTTGACACGGAGTTCTGTAGTGTGCGGATGGGTTATTTCTTGGTAGACACGGAAGGTTTCTTCTTCATCCTCGACCCTCATTTTAGGGTCCCTTCTTTCAAGTCGATCACAGCTCCTCCGGTGGCCAAGAATGGCCGTCCCAAGATTAAGTGTACCTGGTCATCAACCTGAAAATCTAAAACAATAAAATCAGCAGTATAATAAATTTACCTACTTTGATGAGAAGGTCCTCTATGATTCCGTCATCAGTGTCACTCGCGACTTGTCGGCCAGTGCAACATCAACCTTGTGGGATCTCGGATCTTCCCAACCCCAAGGTGTTGAATAATGATAAGGGCATTAGATTAACTGCTGCCCTAAATCACACAAAGCTCAGAACGCCAGCTTTACCAATTTGTATGGGGAGGTAAAACTCCCGGGGTCTTTGAGCTTCTTTGGCATTTTGCTCAATACCTGTGTGCACTCCTCGGTCGGTGCTACGGTCTACGGACATCCCCAATCTAACTTTGTTCGCCATCACATCCTTCAAGTATTTAGCATACTTGGGCATTCCTACAAGACATCAATAAGAGGCAAATTTATGTGAAGTTCTTTGAAACTCTCAAGAACTTTTTGAAGCTATTCCTCCTCCTTGCTCTTTCTTAGTCTCTGAGGGAATGGTGGTGGTGGTCTTTGTCTTTAGGCTGCAATGAAGGTTGTGCATTTTTGCCCAGCATTCTGATTTTCTCCATTATCGGTAGATGGTCCTGATCTTACCAACTTTCCCAGGCTGCACCTCTTTTCTCAACTCTTTAAGCGCTGCATCATTAAAGCGCCTTCGCTTCTAAGGCTGATGGCATTGATGTTGCCGGGGTTAGGATCCACATCGCTTGGTAATCCTTACTGCGGCCTCATGTTTTGAGCAGCTGCTATTTGACCCACTTGTTTTCAAGATTGCGGGTGGCTACTTGCTGATTCATTAAGTGCCTTTGCCATCTCCCTTTGATTACCACGCTAGCGGTCCACGGGTCTCCATAATTTTCTGCGGTCCTCAATCACAGGTGCTATGCCCATCAATGCGCCTATTCACCAGCGTCTTGATGTTGTTGAGGTTGCATAAAATTCTGCTGGTTTCCACCCCAAGAAGAATTTAGGTGGCCTGCCAATTTAAATTTGGAGTTGTTCCGAAGTCTGATTCCTTTGGACATTCCCAACAAAATTGTTGATTGGGATTGGCTCCACAAGATTACGCATTGTGCCCATTATTACCACAAATTTCCACACCAACTAGGAGCACCTTTGAACTGCATTAACCTGGCCCTGGTGTTGGTGCATACTCAGTTTATTGATCTGAGTCATAATTTGATGTTGGGCAAAGCTAAGCGTGCTGCCACGGCATTTCAAACCATGCAGCACGTAGGCCCCAGATCTTCTTCTTTGCCCTCTTGATGACTCAGCATTGCCCTCTGGATTTCCTTGTGCAATTACGTTCCAACAAAGTGTACAACTCATCATATGTCTTCTCAAGGCTTGCCCTCTGCTGCAGAGTCTAGTAATATTTTGTTTGTGGGTCTAGACTTTCTATGAAGGTATGGGCCAGCACTTCATTTGATTGCTGATGATGGGGGCAGTCTCTCAACAATGACTTGAATCTCTCCCAAGCCATATACAAGTTCTCATCGGGCTTACGCCCAGGCGAGTATTTCACTTCTCAACTTTGCGGTCTTGCTTGAAGGAAAGAATCGATAGACTTCCTAGCCAAATCCATTCCATGAAGTAATGGAGTTCGGTGGCTCAGCCTTCGGCCACTTTGCGCCTCTCCCAACAATGAAAATGGGAAGAATTCGGTCGGACATAATACGGCTGGACACGTCGGTGGGGACAAACGTGTCACTTATCTCAAGAAAACTCTATAAGTGCTCTCGCGGGTCCTCATGTGCCACCCAGTGAAGCGACCACTAGAATGTAACAGCTACACCATATTACAGTTTAAGTTCAAAGTTCCCTCCAGGCTCCGATTTACGGATACTAGAGGTCACATTCGTTGCTAGTGGGATGGCCACTTTGCGAACTGGTGCATTGCCATTGCTTAGATAATAATTTTGCTTGTCGGTGGTTGTTGTTGCTTTAGCACTATCTTGAAGTCTCTTCGCTTTTGCTTTCGAGCTACTCTCCTTCGCAAATGGATTTGACGTTCGGGTTCAAGCATAGTTCCACAAGCTCTCTATTTCTAGCCGGCTCGGTAGGACAACTGTCACACCTCCCAAATAGAAGAGACTAAGACCAAGTTTCTCAACACTTAAGGAAAATTTAAAAATCACATAAAAATAGATAATTTATCAAAACTTCGCGAGTCCGGCAACGGCGCCAAACTTTGTTCGGCCCGCAGAAAGCGTACGGGTGCGTGCAAGTAATATAGTGGCTCTTTTTAAGAACCGAATAGTCGAGCCTGGGGGTGGACCCATTCCTCTAACTATCCATTTCTAGTGTGATCTTAAATATCTAAATGTGTTGGTGATAGACATTTTCGATTAAAGAATAATTAAGTCTAAGTTTGGGTCGAAATATTCGAGTACCTAGGGCAACATAGAGTTAAAACTAGGTAATCATGCAATAATACAAATTGCAATGGAATAAGCATGGAACTACCAATTGTTATTTCACATAATTAGAGTTGCATGTTCATAGGGTCTTTGGAGGAGCCTCTAAGCACGGCAATCTAGCCTCCCTTTGCGACGAGCGAGTTTAATTTTCTAGTCGCGGGCAATCAATTATGTTGTGGTTTACGGGGGAAACGATTAGGGACTTTCGTACGTCTAACCATTTAACTCAACTTAGCCTCACAACTACTTTTTTGAGTGGTGATGTGACATCCCAAGTTGGTCTTTCATAACCCCCGTGTGTCAACCAAGCACGGTGTCAGGTATATTTCTATCCAAACATTGAACCTCTCCCGAGATTACTTCATGCTCCCCACATTCTCATGTCCTGACCTAGGTAATGCCTTCTCAAGCTATTTCCCAAACTAACAAATATGCTTTTATGGTGATCAATCATAAAAACAACCAACAAATCGAGAATGCAAGACGATAATAACAATCAATAACTTAATTCCAAAACAATTTCATAAAATCACAATCATAATCATGGCCCTAGAGGAAGGGTTCTAGCCATTCATGTTCGTAAAACTACTCTACACTACTATTAATCTACTCCTAAACTACATACCTACACGATATTGGTAGATGAGAAGGGAATTTGACAAACCCTAGATGAGTTCTCCACTTCTCCCTTCACTCTAGGCGGTTTTCCAGCATAAAATCGTGACCAAATGGAATTAGGAGCTAAGGGTCCTATTTATAGTAAATGGAGAACCTGCATAAATTTGGCTTGTCGTGGAACGGCTCAGTGTCACAGGTGTATCGCGGAGCCTTGCCTCCGTGACACGGAGGCATCGCGCACTAGAAGCAACACCCGAAAATCAGCCTCGGCGGCACCACGCCGCGTTGGCAACGTAGCACGCTGCTTGGGCAGCGTGTTGCCTCCTCATGTCGCGCGGCCTGACTGCCGTGGCACATTGCCAATGCGCAGGTGAGGCATTGTGTGCGGCCTGCCTGCCGTGGCACGTTACTTAGCGGGTGGGAACATTTTGTGCCTCCTCTTTGCCGGCGTTCGCGTGTTGATTCCCGTATCCAAGCCTCTACTTCACCAACTCCTTAAGTTAGCTCCTCAAAGTCATCCAAAACCTACAAAACAAAAGGCTAAGCCATGTTGGTTAGCAAATATCTTCACTTTTATATAAGATCACATGAGAATTCATGTTGGTTAGCACATATCTTCACATTTATATAAAATCACATGAGAATGTATAAAATAACTTAGACAACACGACTAATTTAAGTTGTAAAGCGTATCATGGGCATGATATTTTTGCCCGTGATCATGCACAACCCTGCCTAGAAAGCCAGGGTCGGCTCTGCCAACTTGAGCGAGACAGTGAGGCATCCTGAAATGCTCTACCATGATGGTATCGGTAATGACGAGTCCTCCTATTGTTTCACATGTTTTTATGCATTTTTATATTTATGTTATTGTCTCAAGTTATATTATGATAAAGTTATTTACGATTTTGATAATGAATGATTATGAATGATTTGAAAGTCTTGAGCCTCATGTTATATTACGAAGATTTTTTATGCAAGCATGATGTCCTTCTACTATGTATATTTATGAGTTTACCTTACCTTTTAAAATGTCCATTTTACTTACCTTGCATACTCAGTACATTCCACTTACTGACCACATACTTTCTATGTTGTATCGTTTCATGATAAAGGGGTCAGATCTAAGGCTCATCGTCATTCTTAGTCATCTCAGCTTACACCTTCAGCTTATTGGTAAGTCCTCATGTTCCGAGGACTGTTTGATAGAGTTTCTTATTTTTTATGTTTCAGTATTAGTCGAGTTAGTTGAGGTTGTTGTCCCATCAACCCATCTTATGCTTTAGAGGCTTTCAGACAAGTATGTAGCACTCAGCTATGTAAATGTTGGTATATCTTGATGCTATGTTATGATTACATTTCCACTATATCTTTATGATTATCGTCCCGCTTATATGAAGGATATTAGTTGAATGCATGTACCATGGGTTGACTTGGGGTCTCTCGGGTCTCTTATTCCGTGTCTATGATCGGGGTGTATGTTCGGGTCGTGACAGGGAGTGAACTTGGAAGTGATTTAAAGGGGGTCAGAGTTAGTTGGTTGTCCATTGTGATCAAGTTTGTAATCAGTATTTGAGAACATTGTAGAGCAATTCATGAGAATCAAAACATGTTTTTTCAATTTTTCTTGATTTTGTTCATCATATTCTCTTGCAATATTACAACAAGTTTTCTTTCAATCATCATTGTAAGTATTTAATTATATGTTTGTCTATAAATAGTAATCACAATCTTACAATTATGAGAGGCTAACAAGTAGGATTGTGGGGACCATGGTGGATTAATGAAATAGGGTTACACAGAGTGATTTGAAACCAATGCTAAACGCTTGTGTTGTATTCTCTTCGTCTTTAATATTTTTTAATGAAGTGCAACGTTAAGACTTCCCTGAATTTTTTACTTACTTGAATCTAGAGAAGTAGAGATTAGGAAAAGAGAACTACAACAAAGCCTTTATTTTGATGATCATTGTATAACTTGAGTTGCGGTCATAAGATAGTTAATCTGGAACAAATTGATAATGGTTAATTTGAAATCGCTCATGAGACCTAAACCGGTGATTGAGTATAGTCATCCAATAGGGACGAACCGGTCTTTTGGATGAATTCTAGTTATCAGTTCTACAAGTAAACATTGGGGTCGATCACGAGTGTAAACTCAAAGTAGTTATGAACCCAATGGGAATACTTACCCTAGTTAATTGCAAATCTTTACAAACAACACTTAATTTTCAATTGTTTTTCTATAAACCCCCAATTTGAAGATAACACATCAAAAAGTTTAAATATCGGCATTAGTCTAGTTCTTACCATATCCCTGTGGGTTCGACCCCAACCTCTTTGGTGGCTTCTTTATTGATAACATCCGCTTCATACTTTATCAAGAGTGTGAGTTTGAGCGTTATCAGTGATTTTCAGAGATAAGAAAGTTGATGAGGAGTAGGTTGTGATGTCGAAACAAGAGGTTGGTGAGTCAAGCAACTCAAAATCAATGTTGCTAGAATCCAGACCACCCCCTCCTTTTTCGCAATGGTTTAAGAAGCAGAAGGAGGACTCAACCTGCCAGAAATTTCTGAATGTGCTAAAGCAGGTACATATTAACTTACTGTTGCTGGAGCTTCTACAGGAAGTTTTGATATATGCCAAGTATTTTAAGGATATTTTGGAAAACAAGAGAAGGCTAGTGGAATTTGAGATTGTGGCCCTCACAAAACTGTGCAGTTCACGGGTGCAGAACAAAATCTCAAAGAAGCTGAAAGACCCCGGGAGCTTCACTATTCCAGTTTCTATTTGGAGCAGGGAAGTTGGTTCAACATTATATGACTTGGGTGCAAGCATTAATCTGATGCCTGCATCCTTTTTCAGAACTTTGGGCTTAGGTGAATCATGTCCTACCACAGTAACCTTGCAGCTTGCCGACCGGTCTCTTGCTTATCCTGACGGAATCATAGAGGATGTCTTGACTAAGGTTGAACCTTTCATCTTACTGGTGGACTTCATAATCTTGAATTACAAAGCAGATGCAGTAGCTCCCCTTATTTCCGGGAGATGATTCTTATTCACCACCGACACAGTCATAAAAGTGAAGTCGGGCAAGATGTCGATGATTGTGGATGGTCAAGAGGAAGTCTTCAATGTATTTAGAGCGTATATTTGGCCACCTCTCTATGAGAATTTCATAGTAAAGCCAACGGTAGAGCCTGGAGGGTGTAAGAAGGCAGTTGAGCAGCATTTGTTGCATGAGAAATTAGCAAGTTTTTAGGATACTACTATCTCACTCAAATGAAGGAGGGAGAGTGACCTTTGTCGTGTTGCGATGTTAAATCAGGCACTGCACTAGAGGCAACTCCTCTTTCTAACATTTTTTTGTTTAGCAGAGTTGAATAAGGATTTGGAGGGATAATGAGCTGAAAAAGGTTATGTCTGGGGAGAGATACCTGGTGTGGGGTGCCAGGTGTTATACTCAGCAAGAATTTTTTTTTAGGTTGGTGCTATGGGTGGAATGTCGCGCCAGCTCCTGTCCATGAAGAAATACTTTTTTTTTCTAAGTGTGTGGTATGGTGACTGGCGCGCGGCGCCAGGGGTGTACTATGCGAAATAATTTTGGTGCAATGGGTAAAATTTGACCTAAGGACCTTAAAATTACAACCAAAAAACCCATTCCCCACACCTTTATTTTAATTCCCCATTCATTCCCTCTCACTAAAAGTAAAAAAATAAATAAAATTCTCTCTCTCTATCTCATAAAGCTATAACTCCCCTTTCCCTAGTCCCCCATTATTGTCTTTTCCAAGAAGTTAGGTGAAGCTAATCTCTCTAACTCAAGTAAGTAACTCTCTTCTCTCTTTGTTATTTAGTGTGAAAATCATGCCCCCATAACCTTCTTCCCCAAGTTGAAAACCCAAAATCACCATTGTTGGTGAAAAGCTTGAATTTCATAATATGGGTTTCCTTAGCTTTAATCTCTTAAATTCATCCATGATAATGTATTATACATGTTGGATTGCTTATTTTTGGTTGAATGTAGTGATTTGAAGTTGTGGGAATGAAGGGGTTGCTGAATTGAATGTCATGAATTTTGTGGGTAGAACATTGATGGTAGAGAGAGAAAGTGCTTAGTTCTTAAATTCTTGAATGTGAAGAATCTCGAGTTGTTGAAAATTCATGTAAATTCATTGTGGATTATAGTAAATTTCATGTTGGTTGTTGATTTATTTGAATGTAACTACTTCCAAGTGGGTTACTTGAATTATGAATTAAATGAAGGAGGGTGAAAGGGATGGCAAAAGTGAGGCATTCTTGAAAAAGAAAAAGAAAACAATAAAGGAGAGATGTGAAAAAAATTCATGAACTTGGTGGTAATGTGAAGTTAGTGATTCAATTTGATGTGGATTTGGGATGATAATGAGGCAATTCTTGAGTATCCTATTTGAAAAATTCTTACAAGTATGCTAGCAAATTAAGTGTGAGGTCACTTTGCACCCGTTAAACCTAATTAGCTAGCCATCTTTTTCACAAACTAATTGTGTGAAGTTCTTCATTATGATTGGCAGGTGCTATGGAATCAAGCGCTGACAAAGAAAAGAAAATAGAGGTAGCTAACAAGGGTCTAAAGCGGCTCCAAAAAGGCATAAAAGGATCGAGTTCATCGGCCAAAAGAGCCCTTGTTAAGAGGTTTTGAGCAAAAATCAGTGGAGCCTCATGGACTAACATGGTTCAACACACAAAAGGAGGGAAAATATGCTCCCGAGAATTGGATTTAAAAAGGCCGCCTCGCACTTGAGTTCCCCACCATCTGGGACAAGGTCCACAAATTGGGATTGGGCTACATCTTTGTCGAGCCGGAGGAGAGCAACCTCACTTTGGAGAGGGGATTTTATGCAAACCGGTACACTTCATTTGGAGATAGTACCAAAGTCAAAATACGGGGTCAAGTGATTTGTTTCACTTTTAAGAGATTCAAACCCTCCTCAGAACACCTGCGGTAGACCCTTTTGAGTACTTCATTCTAACAGAGAAGCCCCTATACCACAACATTCGCCATACTCTTCGCGGTGAGCACTCATCCTCTCGTTGGGCAAGGGACCACAAGGGCACATACTCCGCACTTGCATTCTCCTACTTTAATAAGGAGGAGAGTGTTTGGGTGAAGTTAGTTTTTGTCGTGCTTCTCCCTCGGACACACATATCATAGATCACTAGAGAGAGAGTCATGCTTGTATACATAAGGATTAAAGAGCTTTCAATCGACTTTGGTGCAGTACTCCGGGACAACATGAGGAGATCGAGAGATAATTGCAAGTGGAAATACTTTTATGGAAGTCTCCTAACCTAGTTTTTGTGAGAGGCAGGAATTGAGGAGGAAAAGGCAGACCTTCACTTACACCAATAAGGCACCTAGTAGGAAAGATGATGGATGTCACAAAGGTAAAGGAGCCTATCACTTCCATAGCTCTACCTCTTAGTGTAGTTGATCGCCAGGATCGGGATGGTAGCTGGAGAGGCTGCATGTTTGACATTTTAGATTTGTAGCTACAGATCGAAGGCCGACATGCAACGGAGGATGAGATGACGGCCCTGGAGGAGAGGTACCCACTCATAGAGAGTGTTATGATGATGTGTAGAGTTTAACCAGCCATTGAGGAGCTGTTGGATGATGATGAGGCCATGATGCTTACAGATACGGTTGATGATTTGGACAATCATGATGAGGATTATGCTGCCATGGGAGCCATGCAGATTGATGGTGAGGATGATGATGATAATAATGATCAGGAGTACAATCCTAATGATGATGACTATGGGTAGTAGCCTAGGAAGTTCTTTTTCTCTACCTACTAGATATATTTGTGCACTAAGGACAATGAACCGTTTAAGTATGGGTGGAGGAAAGATTTCCTGTTTACTCTTTTTTTGCTATAATCATAGTAGGTCATAGAATTAGTTGTCATTCCCCGTAGTAGTAACTCTATGATTAATTAATTCATGTTTTGTAATAGATAGTAATGCTATGACTGATAACTTGGGTGATGCCTCGTGATGTTTGTATGTTTTGTTCGTCTCCGGTAGTTGAGTTTGTTTAGTTTAATTTTTAGAGTCAAAATTTTTATAAAATATTTCATTTTTATGTCGTCATAGAGTAGTAACCCTTCCCTATGATAGATGGATGATGATCGTCTTAAGGAAAAATAGTCACGTGGTTTTTTATTTTGTAGGATTGAGTCAAACACAATCACTGTGTATGCTCTTTCACATTTCACTTAGATGCTAATCTTTGAGGAAATTAAGTTATGCTCTTTCACATTTCACTTAGATGCTAATCTTGAGGAAATTAAGTGGTCCTCTTAAGTGAGAACTCCATGAGTGACACACAGAGTTCTTTAACTCGACTCCATACACTTGTAGGGCTTAATAATGAAAAAGGGCATTCAATTTGATTGTATGAATATGTAGCTAAAGGAAACCGACTAGAGTCTTGATTCCATGTGAGGTGAGCTTAATTGTTTTTTTTTGTAAATATTGTAGCCCCTAAACCTTTCCTTAGTGTATTTTGGTAGCTAGTTGTTAAAGAGTTAATAGATGATTAAGTTATTTTTTTAAAAAGCCATGTTTCCAATATTGTTTTACCTTCCTAAGCATTTTCCCTAGCTAAACCCCTTGAACCATAAGCCTTTTTCTTTTCTTAGCCAAAAAAGTAGCCCATTCCTTTTTGTTTTGTGACCACTAGAACTGTTGATCCAAAGTACTCTTAGGATTGAAGGTGAAGGTCCATCAAAGCATGAACGATGAGGGAAAAGAAAGAAAGAAATATTTTGTGGAAAGTAAGAAAAGAAAGTAGAAATAAGGGTAGCCAAAAAATATGTTGTTTACTTGATGGTAGGACAATGAAATAAACAGTTCTAATGTTATACCCCAGAAACNCTAATGTTATACCCCAGAAACCCAAGGATCAGGCATTGAAGTGAAAATGGAGAAAAATTGAAAATTCGCACCAGGTCATAGAACGACTCGTGAGGTGAGTCGTGAGGACTGACCACTAGTCGTGAAGTGACTTGTGGTCAGCTTAGTTTGGAAAATTCTGAGTGAGGAAGCCACGGGCCTGACCACGAGACATGGTCAGACCTCACGACTCGTGAGGTCACCCGTGGTCAACCCTAGAGGTTTGGCAAGATTGGGATAGGCAATGTAGGCCACAGAAGGTGACCACGAGTCGTGGACTGGCCTCACGACTCGTGAAGTCTCCCGTGGGGTTCCCTTGGAGGAACGGATCAAGGCAACGAGTCGTGCCCTGTGGCAACGACCCGTTAGGTCCCTCGCAAGGACTGGCGACCAGAAATTCCTACATTTTAAGAAAGGTGTTTCCATAACTTCCTAAGTCTGTAAGGCTTAAACTACGTCATTTTAGTTATTTTTTGAGTGTGATAAGAGGAGCTAAGTCCCTTTTGCATTCCCATTCTCATGCAAGGATTTTAGGAGGTTTTTGGGAGATTCAAGGCCTTCTTCCCAAAATTTTCTTCAAATTATTTGTGGGTGCTCAAGGAACTTTAAGTCAATCTATCCCCATATATGTAGGGTTTTAAAATGGGAGGAATTCTTCCTCACCCAGACAAACTTCGATTAAAGTCATGAATTCTCCTACTAAATTCCATGGGGTTTTACCCAAATCATGTCAATGTGATTTCTCCTTATGGGTATATCTTAATTGAGTTTTATTTATTGAAATATGTATGATGGGCAGGTTTCGTATTATCTTCTTCAAAATCATGTTTCAATCTTTTTAAACCTAAATTTCCCATTTATGAAAGTTCATGAAAATTATGATTTATGATGAATATCCATTATTTTAAGCTTATTGATTTTGGAAATGCATGAATCCAAGTTACCCATGTTTATGCGCATTTTTTGAGAGAATTGAGTATGATGAAGCATTGGGCAATGCCCATATGACGAAGTATGATTTACAATTTATGAGATTAATTTCATGATTTATCGATTTATGATGTTGGCCGTTAAAAAGGGCCTCGTTTCTTGGCTAAGCATATTTTAAAAGGGATCAATGAGGTTGAATAATATATCTTAGCCAATGAATTTTATGCATGATGTTAATGATTTATGTATGAGCCCATATGCATATTTTTGGGAGTCGTTTCTAGCACCGAGCAGCCCAGTGTTCAAAGGACTACACTGGTGTCTCATACCCACGTGCCACCGTGGGTTGTAAGTGATATGATGTATTGATAATGATCCCCTCAAATGTGATATCACGCCTTATGCACGACCTTCGCCTTGCAAGCCGCGGTCAGCTCTATCCACTTGAGCGAGACAGTGGGGCATCACAAAAGACTCTACCATGATGGTGTCGGTTATGACGAGTCGTCCCATTATTCCGTATTTTTTTATGCATTGTTATGTTTACGTTATTGACTCAAGTTATATTATGATAAAATTATTTATGATTATGATAATGAATGATGTTGGAATGATTTAAAAGTCTTGAGCCTTATGTTTTATTACGAAGATGTTAATGCAACCATGATGTCCTTCTCCTATGTCTATTTATGAGTTTACTTTACTTTAAAAGAAATGTCCGTTTTACTTACATTGCATACTCAGTACATTCCACGTACTGATCGCATACTTTCTATGCTGTATTGTTTTATGATACAGGGTTCGGATCTCAGGTTCATCCTCATCCTTAGACCATTCTAGCCTACGATATCAGCTTGGTTGTGAGTCCTCATGTTCTGAGGGCTGTTTGATAAACTTTCCTATTGATTATGTTTTAGTATTACTCAGGTTAGTTAGGGATGTTGTCCCATCAACCCGTCTTACGTATTACAGGCTTTCGGACAAATGAGTAGTATTCAGCTTATGTAACTGTTTGGTGTTTCCTGGTGTTATGTCATAATAACGTTAGAGAGATGTTTTATGTTGAATATTCTATTTATTTAAATGATATTAGCTGAATGCATGTTCCATGGCTTGACTTGGGGTCTCTCAGGGTCCCTTGTCCCGTGTCTACGATCCGAGTGTACGTTCGGATCGTGACAAACTTGGTATCAGAGCAATAGGTTTGAAGTGTCCTAGAGTGTCTGAAATCCGCGTTAGGTAGAGTCTTTTTCATGAGTGTTAAGTGCGCCACACCTATGATGAAGAGGCTACTAGACATTTAGGAAATGTTCCCTTCTTTCATGTTCTATGTCGTGCGATGAAAAGCCTTTCCATCCTTCTAATTCATATGATTTGCAATTGCAGAATTATGGATACTAGAAGAATGAACATAAGGAGGAATGGAAATGATAAAGGCCACGGAGATGGCAATGACCATGGGCATCAGCAAGCCCCACCGGTTCCGGAGCCCCAGCCACTAGAGCCAGCTTCCCACGCCGAGTTTCGGGCGGCGATTCAGATGTTGGCGTAGGCCTTGACCGCTCAGGTCAATTAGCAGGCAGTTGCACAGGTTATAAAGAATGGAAAAGCAGCGGCAGCTCGGATTAGAGACTTCTTGAGGATGAACCTTCCCGAGTTCACAGGATCTAAGGTGGATAAGGATCCACACAAGTTTATTGAAGGGATCTTGAAGGTCACTCAGGTTATGGGGGTGACAAATGGGGAGTGTGTAGACTTGGCCTCTTACCATCTAAAATAGGTCATTCATATTTGGTACAACAATGGAAGGACAGCAGGGCAGTGGGTGCTGGCTATCAGCTGGGATGAGTTCCACATGGCCTTTCTTGATAGGTTCTTCCCTCGGGAGATTAGGCAATTGAAAGAAGTTTAGTTTGTTAACCTTAAGCAAGGAAAGATGACAGTGCTGGAGTATTCTCTTGAGTTCACTCGGTTGTCAAAGTACGCCCCAGATTTGCTGATGGATCAGAGGGTGCGGGTGAGCCGATTTGTTCATGGAGTGGCCGGTTATTTAGACAAGGATTGTAGGAGTACTATGCTTCATCAAGATATGGAATTTCCTTGCATAGTGTTGTACACCCAACAGATGGAGGCGACTCATGCGAGGGAGAGGGAGGCGAAGAGAGCTCGGATAGATAGTTGTGGGTTTTCACATCAGAGGTCCGGCGGAGGCTACCGTCCACAAGGTGTGGTAGATCTGGATACATGCATCGAGCATGTCCATATGCCATACAGGGTAATTATAGGGGTCGAGCACAGACCACCAGGATAGCAGCAGCTCCAGCCCGTTCAGCTCCACAGGGAGCATCGACTAGTGGAGGTGGCGGTCAGCGCCAAAACCGATTCTATGCCCTTTCCTCACACCAGGAGCAGGAAACTTCACCAAACGTGGTCACTAGTATGTTTCGTTTCTTTCATATTGATGTTATGCCTTGCTAGACTCGGGAGCTACATTGTCTTTTGTGACCCCTTATATTGCTAGTAGCCTTGGAGTTAGTCTCGAGACCTTGTCATAACAATTTTCAGTTTCTACCCCAGTTGGTGATTCGTTCGTAGCTAGACGAGTATATAGAGGTTGCCCTATTACGATGTTGCATAAGGTTACCTCCGCAGACTTAGTAGAATTGGCCAGACTGATTTTGACATCATTTTTTTGTATGGATTAGTTGTTTGCATGTTATGCTTCGATAAATTGTAGGACTCGTACCGTGGAGTTTTTTTTTCCGGGTGAGTCAGTTTTAGAGTGGAAGGGTAGTTCGGCGGTGCTAGTAGGTCGGTTTATTTCCTACCTTAAGGCTAGGAAGATGATCTCTAAGGGGTGTATGTACCACCTAGTTAGGGTTAAGGATGTGGAGTCCGAGACCCCGACTATCCAATCAGTTCCGATGGTGTGCGAATATCCAGAGGTGTTTCCTGAGGATTTGCCAGGTGTTCCTCTAGAAAGAGAAATTGATTTTGGTATTGATCTATTGCCAGATAAGAAGCCTATTTCTATCCCTCCTTACAGGATGGCTCCAGCCGAGGTAAAGGAATTAAAGGATTTGTTGGATAAGGGATTTGTCACGCCCCGTCTCGGGGGATATGACTGGCACCTGGTGCCCTACTAGGACCTGAACTGCTAGACTACTGAGCCTAAGCACTTCTGGTGCCCGGCTGGCTCTAACTCTGATTCACGGAATCAATGGGCTATATAGCGGCTGTAAATACAGCCCCCGGCCGGCAAGGCCTATAGCCACCTGTACAACAACAATAGCTAACCAGAATCTCATCAATATAAGGGAACCTATGCGGGCCGACAAGGCCACCATGCTGACTAGTTACTTCTGAATCAA
>JACEIK010000205.1:517394-541581 GCA_018107945.1 Datura stramonium | reverse complement strand
TTAGTAACTTGGTATCCAAGAAAGGACTTTTGCACTCCGATCAAGCACTATTTAATGGTGGTCAGACTGATAATCTTGTTAAGAAATATAGTACCAACCTTGGGAGTTTCTCTAAAGATTTTGTTGAATCTATGATTAAGATGGGAAATATTAAGCCTTTGACGGGGAATCAAGGCCAAATTCGCCTAAACTGCAGGAACGTGAACTAAGAGGTGGTAATTGGTGATGATGTTGATCAGTCAATTGTTTCAAGTATTTGATTGTTAATTTTCAAGTGTAGTTGTGATTTTTACTCATTTGAAGAGCCTCTCTTCCATATAATAAGTTAATTGTGAATGGAGAGACTTTGTAGAGTTGTGTGAAAATTTGTCAATTTGTGAGAGATTTGATCTTCTTGTTTTAATTGCTGAGTATAAATTTCAAGATGTTTTTATAATAAACGAATTCCGTTTCATTTGATGATTGTTTAGCTTTAAAGATGGCGTGCTAACAGAGTTTAGAGTCATGCATAAGTTTTCCCCAGCTAACTGTCACAAGAAAGGATAACAGCCGTAAAAATAAGGACCAAGTTGCAAACAACACTATGATGATGGAAGCGATCTAAGCCATCTTAATTGATGTTCAATTAATTATTCATAATCTAGCGATTTTCAATAATTACTTACATTAATCTAGCGTAAATTAATGTAATTGGCATAGGGAATGGTGAAAAAAACTCATCTTAGAGTTTTGGAGCAGCCTCTAGTCGAAAAATCCTCAAAGTAGATAATTTTAGGATATATTTTTAGGTTATCATAAAGGCTTGGACTTTAAATCCAAATCCTACATGAATGGGAATTTCTATTTTTACATAATTTTAGCAAATCAACCATAACTCAGTGTACAAAACTCTGTTTGACCTGTATTTTATATGGTTGAAAAGGAATTTCAAAGGGCTACATCTTTCTATGTTTTAAGTTTTCTTGGTTTCTTTACTGATTTTGAATTATACTCATTTGAAGTCAGGTGCTAAAAGTTGTTAAACTTATTTTGTCAATTTTTGTTCACACTTCAAGTCAAATTTAGATTTTATTTAATTATTTACAACTTCAATCCTTACAAACTAAAACATCAACTTTTACTCAAGTACACACAAAATTTATCATAATTCGTATCTAACTCAATGAATTTGACAAGTTTAAATTCAACCTGAATTTACGGAGGCACGATGTTGGTCAGGTTTTGTAGAATTTCGAAGTCGTACTGATGGACTTTTGATCTAGAGCTTGTATTAGTCTGACAACCATCAATCTTTCAAAAAATTGTGCTCTACTCTTGGCTAAGGGACTGAAAGTTCTAGGAGATTTCCTTCTAGGTTTGGACGGAACAGGTTGTAGTTGTTTGGCTATTTCTGAGGGGCGTTTTGATAAGTAAGAGGGGGTTCTTGGCTGTATGTTGGAGGGTTTTAGTGTACAGTGTTGGTACTTGAAAATGTGTTTGCGAGGGATGTTGGTAGGCTAGGGATGTTTGGTAGTTCGGTTGAGCATAAAAAATGGAATAGGAATTATGTGGAGCTATGCATGGGATGTTTTGAATATGGTGACCTGGGATATTTTCTGTGAGATTTTCCCAGTATGAGGCATAGTTCTCATTAGAGTTCTCATATTCCTACACCTATATAGCAGCATAGCCAGCTAGCATTTGTGTCCAAGGTGGCCGAGGAAGTTCTAACTTTGCAGAGGTGGTTCCCAGTCTGAACGTGGTAAGAGTCAGAGAAGTACTCAATTTAGGGGTAGTCATGCTCATTATTTTGATTTTCTGAGTAGGCCAGAGATAGGCTTTTGATACGGTTATCACAGGTATATTTTAGTTTACAATGGGCCAGCTACAATATTATTTTATCGAGGATCCACTTGGTCCAGTATGTATACGTGTTTTACTTTTGGTTGAGATACGTATGTGATCCACTTGTTATGCCTATACGTGTTTCTACTTTAGTCAATGAGTCTATAGCTATGGACCAAGTCTATCGGTCGTGTGTGGTTACTTTGATGGGCTATAATACCCGAGCCAATCTAATGATCTTGACATAGTGGATTTTGATATCGTTTTGGATATCAATTGGCTATCTTCGTATCACGCAATCCTAGACTCTCATGCCAAGAAAATTACTTTATCTATTCTGAACAATCTTATGTTGGAGTAGAAGGGTACTCTTAGTTATTATCTAAAGAGAGTGATATCGTTCTCAAGGCCTAATGAATGATTGAGAAAAGGTGTTTTACATATTTGGCCTATGTTTAAGATACCAATGCCAATACTCCTACATTGAAGTTAGTACCAATGATGAGAGAGCTTCCGGGGGTATTTGTGATAGATCTTAGGGTATTTCACAGGATCGTGCCATCAATTTAGGCATTGACTTGGAGTCAATGAGTTGTTTGTCTGATCTGCAGCATCGAAATCTACTTCCTATTATTTTCCTTTTGCTCTTTACTTTCAGATAAATATATTTAAAAGTTTTCATCTTATATTCATACTTTAGATGCTCATGTAGTTATGTCACCAAGTTGTTGGGGTGTCTTTCTACTGTTTACGCACGTTTATTTTATGCATTTTCATTAGTAACTTGATATTTGCTATCACTTTATTTTTTTTGCACTATAATTGGCTACATGATTTTAAAAATTGATTTATGGTTTGCCTACGAGATTGGGTGTAGGTGTTATCACAACTATTCGACTTTTGGATCATGAGATGTGCACAATAAAAGGCAACAACTACATACTCAACTTCAGCAATGGATAAAGCCATAGAGATTTTCTTCTTTATTGTCCATGAAATCAAAAATGATCATAGGAAGTGAGCCATCCCAAATGTAATCTTCTTATCCACCAGGTATCTAGCATAATCAACATCAAGATATCAAGATTTAGATGCACTAAAATTATTTCTGGTACAACATTTTGGCCTACACGATCACAAGGTTAGTGGGCATGGTCGCGGTGGGTTGGCTGGTGCTAAGTCGCAATTGTGTGAAGGAGGTCATGTTCGCATGGGGCCTCGCTAGGATTGCATTTCATGATCGTGAAGAAGAGATCATTTTGAAGTGTTGAAATTCCAAATTTGAGGTCATTTGTTTGAAAAATATTTTGGGAGTTGGGTACACGATTTTGAAGCAATTCAAAGATAAAATTTCATCTTGGATTATTGGGTAAGTTATCTTAACTTGGTTTTAGGTGTTTATTATGATTACTTACTAAATTTAACATCTATTTTAGTGGACTTGAGTTGGATAAATTAGGGGCTTTGACTTAAGTTAGGAGAGGTTAAATCATGAAATTCAAGGTCGATTTGATATCGTATTTAGAAATTAATTATAGGTTTGACCTCATGGTTGAATGAGTAATGAGAAATGATATCAAAGATATGATTTTGACGCCAAATGATTATTTATTTTTTGGACTTGACGGGCTTATGGGGGACAGGTAGGTTTTATTTGTATGTTTGCTTGTACTTGCCAGGCTTATGGGGGCCAGGTAGGTTTTATGTGTTTACTTAAGTTCAGTTCTCCTTCTGCGATATTTGGTATATCTGTTGATCTCTAATTTTTGTCTTTCAATTGTTTCTACCTTTCATGCTCAATACATTATTGTACTGACGCCCTAGTCCGAGCGCTGCATTCATGCCTGCAGGTGATGGTGGACTGTTAGATCAGGTTCTTGGTTGCTGAGTGGAGTTCCAGCTGAGTCGGTGTGCTCCAGTTCTTTCAGAGTTGCTAGAGATTGAGTTATGGGTAGTTCGTGGCCCTGTCCCGGACAGTTGATTTCTATTATATTTTTAGAGGCTCGTAGACATTTGTTGTGGATGTAGTGTCATTGTTATAGGCCAGCTGGGCCATGTTGTATAGTTGTTCTTCCATTTCGTGGCCTCGACGGCAGATTATATTTATTTTTCTTGGTTGGTCAGGTGAGCCAGCTTCTGTTATAGTCCATCGTCTTATTCTAATTGTATAGTTGTTGTGTTGTTGAACCTCATTGGTTTCGGCCTTTGTTTTTTTTTGGGCGTCTGGTATGCTCATATCAAGGGTAGCACCAGGTGCTAGTCACGCCTCCCCGGGTTTGGGGTGTAACAATAAGGCTTAAGATAAGGAAATTCATAGTTAAGCACCAAGGTCATAAGCTGACTTATTTGCTTAATCAAGAAACAATTAGAGATTTTAATCCCTTCAAATCTATAGGAACATCTTCTCTTCCATAAGATTTGGGCAATTAATTACTTATATGTTGAGATTATATAAATGGTACAAGCTGAAAGAAAATATTTCTAAAGATTAACCCTCGACACTATCATACTGGGACAGGTCAATGATACTTCTTGGGTACATATTATTCTTTTGTGTTCATACTATATATATTTCATTTTTTGTACTTATTCAAATGTTGGTACTAGTGGAGCTCACGGTGGTGACTAAAGGTTGCTGACTTGGAGTTTAAGGGTGAGTTGCTTGGTTGATTTGCAATATCAAACTCTAACTCTATCTTTATATTTCCTGTCTCTCTCCTATTCAGATATTTACTAGATACGAACTTGTATATTTACTTTTTTTAGACGCTCTTGACTCATTTCTTCAGATTTTAGGGAGTTTATGTATTATCCCTTACTTATACTATTTTTTTTCCTAGAAACCTGGGTGGTGATGTATTTTATTCCATGAGAAAGGACAAGTACATCACTAGGATATAGACTATCCAGCAAAAGGGACATGGGCTAGCAACAAAAGGACTTATTCCCATGTCTACAGTTATACAGAGACAAAAGACTTCAACTTACAAAGAAATTAGCTTTGTCTACTTTAGATCTATTGTTAGGGACATGTCTCTTATCCATAAGAAGAATGCCCTTAGCTCCTTTAGAAAGACACTGGTAGGATGTGTATATGTGACTCTCTTGAGTTTCGGTAGCCCGTTTAGCTAACTAGTCTGTAAGTTGGTTAGCTTCTATGTAGCAGTGGTTACTTTAGTTGTTACTTGGCTCAGCACATCAACTATGTCTTCAATGATATTATTTAATCTGAAGTTAGTAGATGTGCCCGCATTGATCGTGTTAGCAACTAGTAAGGAATCCATCTCCATAGTGAATTTAGTGAGGTTAGCCTTGTTGTGACTGATACTCTTTATTGGAATTGAGAAAGCCATTACCAAGTCTCCCTTTTCGTTTCGTAAGACACCACCTATGCCAGCTCTGCCATCAGCACTGTTGAAACTTCCATCGGTGTTAATTTTTAAGAGCCCTACTTCTGGTTTATGCCAGTACACAAGCACACTCCTTTTAATGGGTCTTAGCTTAAGCATGTTCTGGCAGAAGTCTTTCCATGGAAGGGTTAATTTGCAATTTGGGAAAGCCTTAGTTGCGGCAGCATGAATGTTCCATCCCACCATCTGCTCAATTTTGTACCTGCTGGTTTTTTTTTGTTTTCCATACCTACAAGCACATGTTTGTTTCCAAATAACCCAGCAAATGATAATGGGAGTTATGAGAACAACTAATCTATGTATATCATTCATAGGATTCACCTTCCACCAAGAATTAATAACATGTCTAATAAGAAGGTGAGAATGTTTAATACCCAAAGGGCCGCCAAATAGATTCCAAATATAACTAGCATCCTTGCCTTGGCTAAAAACATGGTCAATAGTTTGGTCACAGGAAGTAGGACAACAGTTACATTTAGAATCTAAGTGCTTACCAAATTTCATAATCACATCTTCAAAGGGTAATTGTCTTTCCACAATCTCCACATTAAAAAGGACATCTTAAGAGGGATAGATACATGCCATACCTTGCTGTTGAAAGACTGTATAGGTATATGAGTTTTTACCAGGTTCCAAGCAGTTTTGTTAGAGTATTTACCACTTTCGGTGAGGTCTTAGGCAGGATGGTCTTCCTTGTGATGTTTCCCAATAGCGATAGTCTCGATGTGATCACATATATGGTTTGGAAGATAAGTACTCAGCTTGTCCCTATTCCACTTTCCATTGGTAATGAACTCCATAACCTGCAAAATAGAGCTTTTAGGAGTGTAGTTGGCTTGGCTAGCCAAGCAGCCTTTACCTGTCCAGTTGTCCCACCAGAAGGAACAACTTCCTGAATTGATTTGTCAAACCATGTGCTTGCATGCATGAGAGTTACTTGGAGCTCATTTTCTTGCACACATGAGCGCTAATGTAGTATTTATGCTTGATGAAGTTTGACCAGAGAGTATTAGAAGTTCTGAGCCTCCACCACCTTTTCATAGCAAGTGTATTGGCGAAGTCTTCCATCCTCCTTATGCCAACCCCCATCTTCACATGGAGTACACAAATTAGCCCAGGAGCTCCAGTGGTATCTTTTGTGATCCTGTTTGTTGCTCCAGAAGAAGTTATCCATATGCAATTAACTTAAGGGTACCTTTGGGAGGGGTCATTGCAGACAGAGTATAAATAGGTAAGGATTGGAGCACACTCTTAATCAGAATAATTTTTTCCCCTATAGAGAGAAGCTTACCATGCCAACCATTAAGCCTTTTAACAACCTTACTAACCATATGGTCAAAGTATTCATCCTTTTTGGGATCAATGTATAAAGGGCAGCCAAGATAAATAAGGGGGAAGTTCTTATCCGTAAAGCCAGTGCAATTTCTAATTCTGTTGATTCTATGAGCAGATGATTTAGGAGTAGTAAAGAAGAAGCTCTTATCCTTGTTGACAAGTTTTCCATAACTCTTCTCATACTTTGTAATAGTATTCATGAAGAGTTTGATGTTAGAGGACCAACCACTGCAAAAAATGATAAAATCATCAGCATAAGCCAAATGATTAATGATAGGGAAATTGACAGGCATAGAGAAAGGAATAAACTTATCCTGATTTATAAGATTGCTGAGAGATCTAGAGAGGACCTTCGCTGCTATAATAAAAAATAGAAGGGGAAAGAGGGTCACCTTGTCTCAGGCCCTGAGATGATGAGAAAAAACCATTCCTACTCCCATTGATATTGACAGAGTACCAATATACTAAGATCAGATTATGAATCAAACTGGTCCATTGTAAGGCAAAACCAAATCTGTTTAGGACAATATTTATAAAGTCCCAGGACATTCTGTCGTAATCTTTGGCCATGTAAAGTTTGATAACAACATTACCTCCTTTGTTTGGCTTCTGGACTATCTCTTGAGCCAGGAGAACATTCTCGGTAATTAGCCTATCTTTCACAAAGCTACTTTGGTTAGCAGAAACAATCTTATGTAAAAGCGGAGATAGTCTTGAAGAGATGATCTTAGAGATAATTTTATTAGTAAAATTAGATAGACTAATGGGTCTAAACTCATTTAAGCAATTGGAATTTCCACATGTCATTGCCTTGAATGTATTTACCCATTCATCTCTAACTATCTCCATGAAACCATCTTGACTTACCCAAAAGTTAAGGAATCTGAAGTACTTGATGTGATTGTTGCTTGTCTGCTGATACTTCATGAGCAGTGTTTGTGGTTTGAGCATGTTCTTGATAAGTGTCTGATTGAGCAATTCTGGAACACCTGGTCCCATTAGGAATTAATCAACACTTTATCCAACCTTTTCCAAATCCTTTTCCTGGGCTTCTATTATTGCACCAGGTATATTTGGAGCCTGTGTATTCAATGTCTGTTAGACCACAGTTATTCATGCAGCTTTGAAAGTCCAAACTTCTACTCATCCTGTGTGGCTTACCTTCGAGCTTTTCCAAAGGATCTAGGATGATATTGAAGTCTCCCCCTATACACGGGGGACCTTCTATGCTCTGGCAATCAATTTCCATACTTTCCCATAACTCTTTTCTTTCATGGTTGGTACACTTGGCGTAAACAACAGATATGTAGATATCTTGATTATTAACAACCTTTTTCATCTTGATGGTGATGTGTTGGTCGTCTTCAGAGATCAACTCTACCTAGTTGATATTCCTCCAAAAACATCAAAATTTTCCATTAGAGTTAGTAATGCATTGCTGAAAATCAAGAAATTTCCTACAGTCGTCGATCTTATCCTTATTCACAAAAGGTTCAAGAATGGCAACAAATTGAAGGTTATTCATGTGAACAAGTTTTTTGAGTCTATGGATGGACTTCTTGGACCTAACTCTCCTTATATTCCAAAAGATGACACTAATCATGATCACTATAAGGGGAGCTATCCTCTTTTTATGTCCTCCTTTAGGAGGGATGTTGTTTGCTCCTATGCTTCCTGCCTTTTTTCCTTGTATTGCTTCTCCCTCTTCTTCCAATGTTTTCCTCCTCTTTGTTTATTGCATTGTTGTCTATGTAGATGGGGAAGATTTCATGTTGTTGATCAACTTCTAATTTGTCCACTTTTCCTTCCAATTGAATAGAGTTACTGATTTGTTCTTTGAATTGTTCCTCCTCTCTTGTGCAGTTTTGATTGATCTCTGTTGTTTTTTCCACCTGTTCATCGATCCCCAAGTCAACCACCAAATTGATCCCTGCCATTTTACTAATTTGAGTGGGAATATTGATCGAATCATTGGTGTTCTCAGTTGTTTTATTGCTATTTGCTTGGTCCTGTGTATCTTTTCTCTCCCTTGTTTAGCTGTAGTCTGTTGCAGCATCATGTACTGGTTGTTCCCCGATTCCATTGGCCTCTCCCATACCACTTATCGTATCCTTTTAATTGTTGTTTGTGATGTCCTGTGCTGGATTACCCAGCTTACTTCCTTGTTCATAGTTTATTTCATACCACTCCATGGCCATTTTAGAGGAATTCTGCTTTTTGCCCACCTGTTGGTTCTCGAGACTTGTTCTTGTTCTTTCTCGAGGTTATTGGTTTGAAGGTACTAGGTTTTTCTTCCTTGGCATTTTCCTTTTACCCTTCTTGTGCCTTTTCTTTTTCCTGACCTCAAGGGTGATTGGCATTGATTTAACCTCCTCTCTGTTGTCGCTACCTTGTTGTTGATCCTCAAAGGTCTTGTTGCTGATTTGGTCCTTGCTTTTTCCTTTATTGACCTGCTCTTGTTTTTTCATTTCATCCATGGAGGCCAGTTCTAATATCTGTTCTTCCAATTGTTCATGTTTTTCCTCATCCGCTTTTGCATTGAGTTTTTCTAAGAACCTGCAGTTCAATAGATTGTGCCCTATCTTCTTGCAGTGTTTGCAATATTTTGGGATAGTTTCATATTCAATCTTCTGGTTGAAACATCTTAGGGGGGCATTCTTATCTTCTAAGCCGACCCAAATGCAATCTGGGTGGGATTTAAGCAAATCCAATTTCACTCGGACCTTCACCATGCTGGGCATGGTTTTGCTAGAAGTAGTTGCATCCATACAGAGGGGGGTTCCAACAGTGCCTATTATCTGTTTGATATAATCCCAGGAGTGCATGTAATAGGGCAGCTCTAGGAGAAGCACCCAGACAGGAGAGATTGGGATATCCTCCTCTGGTTTGAAGTCCGGAGTCCATTTTTGGAGCCACATTTGCATACCTTCTATCTCGATGACTCTTTTAAACCAGAATATTTAAAGTCCTCATCGTTATAGAAATCTAAGAATACATTGTGATTGTCGAAAACTCCAATTTTAACAGAGCCCTTAGTCGAAATTAGTTCCTTGAACCTTGACCTAATCCGATCAATTTGAGGCCGGGGTTTTAGGAATCGCCCAATAATTGTGTACTTACATTCTTCTTTCATGATGTCGTAATAGTCTTTAGATTTGAAGATGATTGCTAGCATCCTATTGTGTCTTGATTGCCTTGCTGTAACTGACTCCCTGCCATGGCGGACATGGTTGCCTTTACTCGAAGCAGGATTCCTTAGAGAGTTCACATATGACTTTTTGTCAGTCTTTAGTTCAGTAGCAGTTGTTCCCCACTCTGTTGGTTTGGGATTCCCCTCGTTCGTCGCCGGAAGTAAGCCTCCCGGCGGCTCTATCAGGTGGAGCAGAGAAGATATGAGACCGTAAAAGAGTTACCATTGTAGAGAGCAAAAATTTTTAGAGAGAGAAAAAGTCTATAAAGAGCAAATTTTTCATTCAGCTACTACCTATTTTTTTTTTTCCCTCACTTAAACTATTTCGGGACATCTTTTACGACTTATAACAATTTCAGATGTTTACTTTCTATTTTGTAACAATGGCCGGTCAAAACGATATGATTACAGGGTTAGAGTGCAGGAGTCATTACAGCTTAAGTGATTTTGGGTCATGATAGAAGTACTTTTGGAGGAGAAAATACAGTTTCTATTTGGCCATTCATTGTAACAAATTTATTTTTTTCATATTTGATAAACATATTGTGTTTGGTCAATCATTCCACAAAATTCAGTTGAATATCAAATTACAAAAAATAATATTATAGTTCATTTTATAATCAATATCCTTTGAAGCGAGAAATAATTTTAAATATATTTAGGAAAGATTTTAATTAAATATTTATTTTTATTTAGTTTAAATTTAAGACATACACAAAAATATATATTAAGGTTTTTAATCAGTATAAATATAATTAACCAAAAAAGGGGGGAAAAAGAGAGGAGAAAAAAGGTTATATTTATACTTGAGAGATGTATGAGTTAAATTAATGAGAGACGCTACCGTAGATATAAATTGAATTTCATATGGATAATTTTATCTTGAAAAGAGTTAGTTTTCTACTTCTACCAATAACAGAAGAACGACTTCTACATATACTCAAAATCACTTTTTGTTTTTTGCCAAACACATCAAATCTTAAAAAGAAATTGTAGTTCCCCAAAAGCTTTGGCCAAACTAGTATTTAGCTATATTCTAACCAAGTTCAATTTAGTAATCACTCAATTCTATTTTAATTGTTAGATATATTAAAAATAGATGTTTTAAAATATTTATTAGTTTCAAAATTCAAGAGATAATTGATCATGTTTTCCAATTCTATCCTTAGTATTTAAAGTCATTCAAAAATGTGAAAAGAATTATTATTGTATGTTTTTAAAAAATTAATAGGGTTATATTAGTCAAATTATCATCCCTATTAATTATTTTTAAAATAAATATGCAAATCTTATCCTAACAATTAAAATGAAATAGAAGAAATACAGTTTTTCTATCATTTTGGTTTTGCAATTAGTATATGTCCATGCATGCACGACCATGATATAACTAAAACCTTAACTAATATATACACCTTTGACAAAAGATACACAATAAGTATTAATCAAACATAGTTGTTCATCTAACAATTGCGTATTTTCTTTTGTATATATATATTTTAAAAGATATTCGGTCAGTGCAGTATGGGCAAGGGGTCATATGATTAATTAATATTGAATTAACGTACCTTATAAGTAATTAATGAGTGGGCAAATAAAAATAACAGTGACAAGGTAGTCCACTCTATTCTTTAAAGAACTAATTAAGACATTTAATTAGCATCATTATATGTTAACCAATAACACTACCCCTCATTATAACAAATTATTTGCATGTTGGTTAACGTTGACATTTTGTATAAATATACTGGAAGGGTGTTTTTCTCGATATAGTCCATGCTGAGTTGTTCTTATTTTTATATTTTGTTCTTGCTAATTCATTTATCTTGTTTTAGACACGTTAACCTTTTCTTCTTTAAATTTGGAGTTGGTAGTTACTTGTGATATTATTCATGTGCAAATCTCATATGTGATCCGGAATTTTTTTTTTATATGTCAAACATTAAGCGTGCTATGATATCATGTTGAAAAATATATGAGATTCTCATTTAAAATTTTAAATTATTAAAAAAGACATGTGACTTGTCATCACCTTTGCCTAGCAAAGCCATCTGATTTTTTTTATCATATTTATATATATTTATTTCATTATATCTTCAACAACTCTCTCGTATAACATCAATCTAAATAACCCTTCTCATGAAAAATCTTTTGGCCATATCCTCCTAGAAAGAAGTTATTATTATTATTCCATTTTTCGTTATCATAATTATTATTCGAACTTTGAAATTAGAGAACTTAATTAAAAAAAATATCAGAATCTAAACTAATCAAGGTCAATCATGAGTTATGGATACAAATGCCCAAGCAGAGAGAAGTGATATAGCACGTAAAAATCAAAAGTCAAGGTGGGATTTAGAATAGGTGATTTTTCTAAATAATTGAGAATATATTTTCCTAGAGATAGAACAAAAAAAAATTGTAATCATTTCACTTAAAATCTAGCAGATCAAATCATATCAGAAAACTGGCTATGCCCATGCAAAGAAAAATTAAATAAAATGCTTCCGGGATACAAAGAGGAAACTACAACGTACAATATAATAATTAAGTCAAAATATATGGTTTTAATCTAGACGTTTTCTAAGTAACAGGTTTGATATTAATATCATAAAATAAGAGACTCTGCCCCACTCAAATTTGTATTAATAATAATTGACAAAGTACCAAGTCTTAACAATTTCGTGCATGAATTGATAGAGCGGACCAGAAAATTAAAAAATTGTCCTCTTAGAAATTGTCAAAGTGTGGCTCATTCATCTTGTGAGAGTTGCTAAACCTAGAACCATTGTCGTGTTACTACAGTCCACATTTTTTCGACCTATAAATACAGACACATATTACTCTCATCATCACACAAAATCAAGAAACAACACATATATAGAAGTGGAGAACTTCATAGACTATAGTAATTACAAATAAAAAAATATATGGCTTCTCGTAGCTTTCTCTTTGTTCATGTGTTGGTCATGCTTTCTCTAGCAGGCATGGCATTTTCGGACTTGTCAGATGATTTCTACGACGATCTTTGCCCCAAAGCTTTACTAACCATTAAACGAGTTGTTGAGGATGCTGTCCGAAAAGAGAGGCGAATGGGTGCTTCTTTGCTACGTCTGCACTTTCATGATTGTTTCGTTAATGTGAGGTTTTTTTTCTTGCACTTCAATCTTTTCCCGTTCATTCTAATAATAGTATAACCAATTATTTTTCCATGAGTGAAAGGCTATTGTGCATCCAAAACTGCCAACTTAGCTCTCTTTCTATGTCTTCTTCAAGTCATTCATATCTGATAGAAAAGGATCACATAATCCTGAACTGATTTTACAAGGGATCTCAGATCCCAAATTCAATCTATGAAGAAATTTCTATTTATGGCTGAATTTGAGTTCTTAACCTAAAATCTTAGGAGTGTAATAACCTCAAAATCCTCATAGTTTTAACAATGAGTGGAGTTATATATTGATTTGGGACGTTGCTTGAGATATCGTTACTAGCTAATGTATTTCATGAAAATGCAGGGCTGTGACGCTTCAATTCTTCTTGATCAAACGGCTAGTATTGATAGTGAAAAAACTTCTCGTGCTAATAACAATTCTGCAAGAGGATTTGAGGTGATTGATAAAATCAAGACGGAGGTTGATAAAGTTTGTGGACGTCCAGTTGTATCTTGTGCGGACATCTTAGCAGTTGCAGCTCGTGACTCCGTAGTTGCTGTGCGTATTAATTACTCCCTTATTATCTTAACATAAGCTAAAACTTTACTCTTCTCTTGTCAATTGTTTTTGCTAAGCATAGTTGCTCTTTAATTTTACGGTCCATTGTTGTCCAAATTAATTAGTAAAAATCGTCTGTGTAGTATTTAAAAATTGATCAAGCTACAAGAAGAAAATTGAACAAGAATTAGATATCTTAAGTTCAACATGAATTAAAAAATTAATATCAAGTCTCATAGCATATATATATATGTTAGGAAACTTCAGTATAATCAAACTAAATTTTTTTTACGTGAACAGCTACATGGACCAAGTTGGGAAGTGAAACTAGGAAGAAGAGACTCAACTACAGCAAGCAGAACCGCGGCCAACAATAATATTCCAACTCCATTGATGGACTTACCTGCACTTATCAAGAACTTCAAGAAGCAAGGTTTGGATGAGGAAGACCTTGTCGCTCTCTCCGGTGGCCACACACTAGGATTTGCTCAGTGTTTCACCTTTAGGAATCGCATCTACAATGAAACTAACAACATCGATTCCACCTTTGCAAGACAACGCCAAGCAAATTGTCCACGCAGTGGAGGTGATTCCAATCTTGCTTCCCTTGATCCGACACCTGCTCTTTTCGACTCTAAATATTTTAGTAACTTAGTCTCCAAGAAAGGACTTTTACATTCTGATCAAGCACTATTTAGTGGAGGAAAGACTGATGATCTTGTTCAGAAATATAGTAAAAATCTAAAGAGTTTCTCAAAAGATTTTGCCAAGTCTATGATTAAGATGGGTAATATCAAGCCATTGACCGGGAAGAAAGGCCAGATTCGTGTCAACTGCAGGAAGGTGAACTAAGCAGTGCTGATGAAATCAATTGTTTCAAGAATTTGATTATTTTCAATTGTAATTGTTTGTGATGTTTGCTCATTTGGAACGTTTTTGGTTTTTCCTAAATAAGTCAACTTAGATTGAAGACCGTTGAAAGTTGTACGTGTGGTAATATCAAATTTGGTTTTCTACGAATTTGAATCTTGTTATTTCATTTGGGGTTCACTAGCTTCAGAGTTGTTTAACAAATTATATATTATAAAACAAATTAATTGCATAAATTATTTTTAAAAAAAATTTACCTATGTTTTTGCTCTGAAAAGCTCTATTATGCTCTTAGTTTTGATGATTGACAAACTGACAAGGGATCAAGTTCGCAATTTTGTATCTCTTGCAAGGACCCCATTCATGTGTACTAGGCAATCACCATACAACTGTAAAATGTACTTTTTCTGCGATGGTTGGTGAAGCTACGGTAGGCTTGCAACAAGACAGATGTACTATCCAATGAGATTACTTCTAGGTTTTTGGTCTCTCATATATGATAGAGATAACAAAAAACAAATTCTAGATTTTGCATTCAAGAAAAAGGCCACATATTCTCTCTCCAAAAGTCGTTAGGCTCTTGACATTCAAAGCCTCATGAACAACAAGGGACCTGATCGTGATCAACTCAAGTTGTCTCTTAATACTTATTGTTTTAAGTCTTTGTAATCTACTCTTAAAGTGTAAACCTACCTTTCATTCCTGAAGCTTGTGTAGATATTTCTATTGTAACCTTTTTGTGATTTTAGAAAGAGACATCAACTAGAGGTAGTTGGTGGTTGGGTTAGAGTTAGCGGTGTTTGTATCAACTAGAGTTGGTTGGTAGTTGGGCTAGAGTTAGCGTGTTTGTATCAGCTAGAGTTAGCTAGGTCAAGGATTTGCAATAGAGTTATTGTCTTGTAGTCTTGTAATAGATTTATTAAGGGTAGGATTAAGAGGTTAATCTCTAGATTACAAGAGTCTATCATTGTTGTTGCTCGAGTATAGTGAAGTTGAGAAATCCTATAAGGTAGGTCATGGTTTTACTCCCTTGAGCAAGGAGGTTTTCACGTAAATATCTCGTTTCATTCACTTTTACTATCTGAGATATTTGTTGATTGATTATCTATTGTTGACAATCAAATGACCTGGTCCCTTTAACCAGTAGTGGACTCATACAAGTCATCAATTGGTATCAGAGAGCAATACTTTCTAAAAGTCTCACCAAATATTATACTCACATGTATCTTTCCTTGATACCAAAAGTGGACTTTTTCCAGCTACTTTCTCATATCTAAGGCCAACCAATCTCAGTAATTCCACAAATAAGATTATTTCTAAGATTGTAGCCATTAGGCTCAATCCACTGCTACCAAATTTAATTTCTAACAATTAAAGTGATTTTGCTGTAAGTAGATTAATTATTGAAAATGTGATGTTGGCCAAGAGATAGTTCAAAGCATCAACAATCATAACACTAAAAAAAATATGATCATCAAATTGAATATGACAAAAGGCATATAAAACAATGCCATGGCCATTCATTTATGTAGTAATAAAAAAATTGGTTTCAAGTAGAATACCGTAGAATTTTAAATATTTGGTATTCTATAATTAAAAATGGTGCTAGGAGAGGATTTTCACATCTTCCGAGGATTTTAAACTAAGGGGACCCTTTTATCCCCTCACTTTTCATTTTTGCAGTAGAAGTAGTACTATCTAAATTTTAAACAATCTAATTACTAATTCTCACTTTATTGTTTTTTTCCATGAATTGCACGGGACCACAGGCGAATCGATCATCTTGCATACGTTGTTAGATATTGTAGTATTTAATAGTGGAAATAACAATTCAGTAAGACTCACCATGAAGCAGATTAGAAGATATAAAAGATCACTAGGGCAGAAAATCAATGAAAACAAAAGTGTCTTCGTAACTAATTCTAATGCTAGTGCATGTAGAATCAATTGGCTAAGAAGTTGTACTGGCTATATGGACAAGTCCTTTCCATTTGCACACCTTGGATGCCCTATCTACTCAGAAAGAAAAAGAATTAGACACTATGAAAACAAGATGATCAGTGCTAGGGGCAATGTGAAAAGTAGACTTTTGTGAAAAATCCATGAAAGGAAAGAGTAATTTTTGGTGGGAGAATGGACAGTATGCCCCCTCTTTCAACTATTTTTGCATTGAGTGAAAGGCCAAGACAAGGGCCAAGTCAGTTTCTTGACATAAGGTCTTAACCTTGATGGAATGATGGTGGCAATTTTATTCTTAAAAAAAAAAAATACCCCATTTTATTTTTTCTTTTGAAAAGTTTAGATTCTATTTCCTGTTCTCTTGAATTTCTATCATTTACTTCCTTATTTATGAGAAGGGTCCAGGCCAAACTCCCGCCATCCCATGGAATATTTTAAATAAATAAATAAAGAAAAGCTATCTTTTAACTGCTATTAAAGTGACCTAATAGTGAAATGAATTTATACAATTAATATATTTCGTATATAAATTAATTTTTTTTTAAAATTTAAGGAATCGAAGGTATGTATATAAAGTAGAGATAAATTGTACATCAAGTGAGAAGATCCACAAATTTTTTTTGAAAAAAAAAAATATAGTGAGAAGATCCTGCGGCAATATTTTTTGTAGTATATCCGATTTTGATTAATGAGATAGGTTCCTTTTCTTACCCCCAATTACATTCTTTCTTGCTTTCATCGGTAAACAATTGAAATATTCGCCGGAAGAATAATCAATTACTCAAATTAAATATTTTTTCATCTTAAATTATATAATGTATTTTAATTAGATACTGAGTTCAAGAAACATAAGAAGACTTTTGAAACTTGTGGTTTAAAACAAGTCATATATATATATATATGACTATAAATTATCTGATGGATGAAATGGAAATTTTAAAGTTAAATTATTTCTATATATAAAAATGTGTCATTCTTCTCTGATACAGAATTTAAAAAAAAGTACGTCACATAATCAAAATTGAAAAAATAGATGACTTCTTAGCCAGTTAACGAAATAATTAATCAGGTTAATTCGTTAATATATTTACTTGCAGGCCTCAACTTTGACAACATAACAATTGAAGAATCGACACTTTGCTAGCTACTACCATAAACTTTTCTTCTTCTTTTTTTTTTCATTATTTTATTCTCATCAATTAGCACTTATTCAAATTGATAACAACTGAATCATAGTAAATTTTTTTCCCCCTTAAAATCTTGGACTTTGGCCTTCAATATCATAGAAGTAGCAACTGAATCATATATTCCAAGACCAAAGGAAGCTAGATTGGTAATAGCTATAATTTTGTTAACCGATAAAAAACTAACTATAATTTTGCCTAAATAATAGTAAAAGATACCATTTGTTGCGGAGATAATTTTGCCTACATTTTATCCGAATTCAATTAACAAAAATTTCATCAATTTCATTCTCCAAAATCAGTATACATTGACAAATTAAAAAAGAAACATAAAACGAATTATTCAAACATAGTTGTTGATCTACTGATCAGATATCTTCTATTTTGTTTAAAATATTTCTTGGTGAGACGCGTTATGGCCATGGGTCATTAATTGATTAATATTGAATTAGCATACCCTGTCCTTTAATAACTCCAACCACCTTCTTTGTTGAANCTACTGATCAGATATCTTCTATTTTGTTTAAAATATTTCTTGGTGAGACGCGTTATGGCCATGGGTCATTAATTGATTAATATTGAATTAGCATACCCTTATAAATAATAATTAATATAATGAATAAAGTAGAACAGTGGAAAGTATCCACTCTATTCTTTAATGAACTAATGGAGAAATTATCATCAATGTTAGCCAATGGTACCCTCATTACAACTTTAATTATTTGCATGTATGGCTAACGTTGACATTATTTAAAACAGAGAATTTTTTTCCTAGATATAATCCACGTTGAATATTGTTATTCTTTTGAGATATATATAGTCTATGTCGGTATATCGGTGTTTTGAATTTTCTATACGAATTATCAAGTGTTTACATTTTTTACATGAATTATATATCATTAAATATTTATCAAAACACATTTTAATTATCAATTGCTCGCTTTTTCTCTATGAATATCACTATCGTTCAGGTAAGAAAAAGAAACAACTGATAATTTAGATGTATTTCGATAAACATTCACACAGCTGATAGTTCACGCATGAAACTCAAAACACTATAATTCTTTAGATATGTTTTTTACCCTCCACTCTTTTGTTCTTGCTAATTCTTTTTTTCTTTTATTAAGACAAGTTGAGTTTTTCTCCAAATTTGGAGTTGGTAGTTGCTTATAATATTATTATTAATGTGCAAATTCCTCCTTAATTAATTAATAACTTCCTCTTAACGATACAAGACTAATAAATGACATGAACCATTCTTGTGAAGTAAATCTTTTGGCCATATCCTCATGCAAAATGGTTCTTTTTCTTTAAATTTTCTCTGTCACCAGCTCTATTGTTCATTTTTTTCATCAGAGGTCATTCCGTGCACGGACAATATTAATTATGCAGAGATTATAATACAAGCATCTTATGATACAAAGATTAATAATCAGTGGATTACAATTCAATGTAAAATGCTTTTTCTAACAAATGTCTGGTTCATGCATTAAAAATGGGATGTGCGGTATTTAATACAAAAAAGGAATACAAAATTATCTTATTTTAAAGTAAATAAAAATAAAAATATGAAATCGGGGTTATATTTTGACTTTTAAAGTGATAGATTTAATTTTAAAAAATATACAGTTGATAGTTACGCCTATGATGAGANGATTTAATTTTAAAAAATATACAGTTGATAGTTACGCCTATGATGAGAGTCAGAAGAAAAACAATTAACAAATGAAATGCAATCAGTATACAAGGAGAAACTACTTCGTACGGTTTATTTGCCAGGTCAAAACTGATAGTCTTTTTAATTATAAGACCGACGACCCACTCTAATTTGCAATTATTGATGATCAATTACCAAGTATGAACATTTCGTGCATGAATTGATACCATTGTCATGTTAAAATTTTTAAAATTGTCTTCTAAGAAATAGTCAAAAGTGTGGCTCATTCTTATCATGAGAGCTGCTAAACCTAGAACCATTGTCGTGTTACCATAGTCGACATTTTTTACACCTATAAATACAGCCTCATTTTACATTCATTATCACAATATCGAAATACAACAAATAAGTGTAGAATTTCATAGAAAATATATAGTAATTATACAAAATATGGCTTCAAGTAGATTCCTCTTTCTTCATGTGTTAGTCATATTGTTTTCTCTAGCAGGCATGGCTCTTTCGGATTTGTCGGCTGATTTCTATGATGATGTTTGTCCCGAAGCTTTACCAACCATTAAACGGGTTGTCGAGGATGCAGTCCGGCAAGAAAGGCGAATGGGTGCCTCTTTGCTGCGATTACATTTTCATGATTGTTTCGTTAACGTGAGTATTTTTTTTCTCCCACTGAATGCTTTTTTTATCATTTCATTCTAATTTCTAATTTTGTGAAAGCATTCTAGCGTTCATTGATTTTGGTTGCTTGAGATGTCATTGCTAATGCATGTCTTGTAAATGCAGGGTTGTGATGCTTCGATTCTCCTTGACCAAACGGATACTATTGACAGTGAAAAGACTTCTCGTGCTAATAACAATTCTGCAAGAGGATTTGAGGTGATTGATAGAGTCAAGTCGGAGGTTGATAAAGTTTGTGGACGTTCAGTTGTATCTTGTGCGGATATCTTGGCAGTTGCAGCCCGTGACTCCGTAGTTGCTGTGCGTATTACTCCCTAATTATCTTAACATAAGCTAAAACTTTACCTTTCTCTTGTCAATTTTTTTTCCTAACCATAATTGATGTTTAATACATGGCCCATGATTGTTAAGATTATTTAGAAAAAATCGTCAACTATTTAAAAATTGATCAATTACAAAAAGAAAACTAAACTAGAATACCCAAATTAAGATATAGATCAATCAATTCGATATTTTTACGTAGTAGATTTTCTCGAGATAAATTTTTAAGTTGCTAATGTTATGAACTTACTAGTGTATAATTAAAATGAAACATTTATACATGACAGTTACATGGACCAACATGGGAAGTGGAACTAGGAAGAAGAGATTCCACTACAGCAAGTAGAACCACGGCCGACAATGACATTCCAACTCCATTGATGGACTTACCTGCACTTATCGACAACTTCAAGAAGCAAGGATTGGATGAAGAAGACCTAGTCTCTCTCTCCGGTGGTCACACACTAGGATTTGCTCAATGTTTCACTTTTAGGAATCGCATCTATAATGAGACTAACAACATTGATTCCACTTTTGCAAGTCAACGCCAAGCGAATTGTCCACGGAGTGGAGGTGATTCCAATCTTGCATCTCTTGATCCTACACCTGCTCTTTTCGACTCGAAATATTTCAGTAATTTGGTATCCAAGAAAGGGCTTTTACATTCTGATCAAGCATTGTTTAGTGGAGGAAAGACCGATGAGCTTGTTAAGACATATAGTACGAACCTAAGGACTTTCTCCAAAGATTTCGCTGAATCTATGATTAAGATGGGTAACATCAAGCCATTGACTGGGAGTCAAGGCCAGATTCGTGTTGATTGCAGGAAGGTGAACTAAGATAATGAAGCTGATGATATTAAGTGTTTCAATAGTTTGGTTATTTTTAATTGTAATTGTCAGTTTTATTCATTTGGAACCTTTGTTGTTAAACATCTAAATTTAAATAATTATGTTGTGAACTGAGAGATCCGTTGTGTAGTACTTTGTTTTTCGAAGAAATTGGATTGTGTTGTTTTCAGTTGGGGAGTAAATCCCAGAATCGTTGTCGAGTGAATGAGCAACCTCTCTACTTCTGAGTAAATTGATTTTTTCCCTCAAAGTTGTTTGACCAATAGCTTATGAAATTACTAGCTAACGTACATACCAGAAAATAACTTCAACATTAGTGTTTTGTTTTCTTAAATTCCCTTGTATATTCAAACTACGGGCGGCAAATGGATAGTTTAAATTGAATTTGAGTTAGTTAAAGAAATGGACTGAATCAGTAGATGGGTAGGTCATTAACTCATCCAAAAAGTTTATTTCGCCTAAGATGGGGGGGGGCTAAACATCATGAAAATTATGAAATGAAGCACTAAATTTAAACCGAATGTTGAATGTACCATGACTACTATTTGGATCAACCTCCCAATCTCTTGAGGGATGCTACTTTTCAAATTGTGGAGCCTATAGGCATCCCGCTTTTGATGGATAAAGCCACCATTTCCAAATCTAAACCTACCACTATGAAGGTAAGGGTGGAGATTGACTTGACTAAGCCATTGATAAATGAAGTCTTGGTTGAAATAATGAATGAGAAATGTATCACTGAAGTAATAACCCAAACAGTAGAATATGAGACCATCCCAACTTTTTATTTTTATGCAAAATTCAGTGACATAGCGTTGTAGTGTGTCTGAGAATTTTTATTTTGATGATAGACAAATCATACAGGGACCTGGTTCATATGTTTTATGAAGAGTGTGATAGATAGCAGACAAAACTTACAGCTGTTAAAGTGTACTATTTTCTGCCTGCGAGTGGGACTGCTGCTGTGCAGAAAAAGAGCATCACTACGTGTCAGAGAGGCAGAGTACTAACCAATAGGATTTCACCTTCGGTTATGTGCTCTCGTATTTATTCTCCTTGGACATCTTTTCAAAACCTAGTTTTTAAAATCTGAAAAGGAAGCTTCTCTTTTCTCAATATTTTTCTCTACTGCCGCCATGGAGAAAAAGTGAAGATTTATTTCTATGAACGCAAAAATAATGGGATGCTTTGAAGAAGTTGAATATTTTCTTACTCTTTGTTTTTGCTAGTATCATTGATCCTGAATGTACACCTACTCGTCAGTGTGAAGCTTGTGTAGGTAGTTTTTCTCTTGTAATCATTTTTACAACTTGTGTGTGGAGTTTTCAACTAGAGTTAGTTGTGTTGGTTGGCTAGAGTTAGCTGGTTGTGAAGGTGTAATAGAGTTGTTGCATTAGTTCCTTGCAGTAGAGCTGCTTCAAGGGAGTCTGGAATTAAGAGTTTAATCTCATGAAGTGCTTGTGTCTGTAATCACTTTTTGCTCAGAGTTTTAGTGAAGGTGATTGTTAAATCCTAAGAGGTAGGTCGTGGTTTTTTCTTCCCTTGAGCAAGGAAGTTTTCCACATGAAAATCTGGTCTATATTTTTGTCTTTACTTTATTTGTCTTATTTGTATTGCACAACTCTAAGAACCTGGTCCCTAAATCGTTGGTGGACTCTTCTAAATTAAACATAGCGAAGAGAAGTGTAATAAACTCCATCACAAATTAAGAAACAAGGATGAAGGAACCCTGTTCAAGGATCAGAGTAAACAACAACATGCTACTCAAGGTGAAGATTCTAATCTTGTCAGATTGGGAATTGATCCCACTATACAATCCAAAATCAACAAAGACAACGAGCAAAATAAAGAAGATGAATGGCAAACTGTGGTAAGAAAGAGAGACAAGAGTACTAGCAAATTCAATATCATAGGGAGAATTCAAGAATAGGACTTGAGAATTAAAGGTGAGGAAGAAGTAAGAGAAGAGCTATTTAATTAAAACAAAGAAGGATAACGAAAATGCAACAATTGGCATTCGATCCAAGGTCGCAATTTGGAAAGCAGCATTAACTAGTGCACGTGCATGTAGGTCCGCCTCTGTCTTTAGGTGCCCATCACGATCCTCGAATTTAGGTAGTGACCAATTTGATTTAAGAGCATAGGTTTTAGACCCCCAAATTTAGGTAGTGATAAATTTGATTTAAGAGCTTAGGTTTTAGAGTCCTGTGAATCTAGAAACAGTGTCTTAATAGAGTCTCAGTAATCAATATAGTTGTTTATAATACTTATAAACAAGAAATTGCAGAGGCATGTTAATTTTTTCCTTCTTTCATTATTACCTCGGTAGGTAGAGTTGAGTTAAGGTTTAATTCTTAAAATGTTTTCATCAGATATTAAGAACAAGATCATTCACAGGAGAATCAGATGAGACACCACTAGTGCAAACTACGCCTTGAGTACGTAAAAGAACAAAAAATGAATTCGTGAAAGAGATGTTGAACTAAATAAGATCGATATAATATGTATTTATCAAGATTGGACTGTAAAGCAACCAACCGCCAAAGTTTTATTACAACACTTGACTATGAAACCAAAAAAAAAAAAAGACAACAAGACATGACCAATAATTAAGCAGGATCAAATTAAAGTCCATCCATATCCATCTTATTCTTCTTCACATGCATGATAGTGCTACCACCATTTATAAATACTGATTATATATCAGCCTCACTGGACCCTGCATCACCAATTAAACCAACATTAACCAAGAAACTTATGGCTGTATGTACAATAATCTTCTCAATTTATCAGCCAATTGAATATGTCAGGAAAAATATATAGCAAGTATTGAGATCTGAAGTTCTTAATTTACTACTTTCTCCGTTTCGTTTTAGTTGTCAAGTATACTAAATTTAGTTGTTCTTAAATACTTGTCGATTTAAAAATTCAAAAGAGAATTAATTATATTTTTTACAATTTTTCTCTTAGCATTAATTATTCTAAATTAAGTGACACATACATAGACAAAAATTAAAGAGTTAATAAGAAACACATTAGTCAAATTACACTTTTAATTAATTTTTTCTTTAAAATTATTTAAAATCTTATCCTAACAACTAAATAGGAAGGAAGGGAGTACTGTTTGGTGTTACTCCATTATTTAATTAACTTAACAATGCGAGGTAGCCCCAATTCTTATGT
>JACEIK010000205.1:473385-487080 GCA_018107945.1 Datura stramonium | reverse complement strand
ATACTGAGTCAACTACCAGCTATAAGCGTCCTGCTGATCCCCTAGGTCTGCAACTAGGCCCTCTCGGCCCCTGACTATAGCTGTGCCTGAGTTCGGAGGACTCCTGATATCTACACCCCGGGCGTAAGCGCTCGGCGGGGGTATGTATAAGGCCAACCACGGCAAATATGAGGATTTGGATCCCCATCTTTGTCCCTTGCGAACGGCATGCCGCTCCGTAGAGAGACGTATCCTCGCCCCTGACAGGCGGCGACACAGCTATTAACCCTGGGGTGGTCATGGAAGCTATATAGGTATAATTCATCCCAAAACAATACAATTTACAAGTCTCAACTGACAATGGCAACTAAACATTATAACATACTCCTGACATACTTTACTGGGATTCATACTGGATTACTATACTAAAGAAACTAACTTGCCAAAAGAAAATGCCTTAACATACCTCGTTCGTTGTTTACCAATTAACTGGCGAGTTTCAATTAGTATTCAATAGCTCTTCTCAACTGAAATTGTGTTACTGTAAAGATAGGACTAGTATTAACACTAAGTTCGGCAAAAAGGAAAACTTTATATATAAATATTAACTATATTCCAATTTTTCGGAACACAATCGAAACCTCGTTATTTCTCGAAAGTCTAGAACGGAGAAATACTTACTTTAAGCCTTGGATCGTATTGACACTAGTTTGGAGCAATTCCAACAACTTTGGCTCAGCGGGACGATGATTCGCCGGGCGAATTTCACGAAACTAACTCCGTAGAAATGCTCCCTGCAGTCTTATACCTTGATACCCGAAGTTAATTTGAATTTGGACGACGTTTAGCAGCGTAATTGGATGAAAATTATATGTTTTCCTTCGTCCCTATCCTCTGTTGGTCATGGTTTATGAATTATAACTTAACTTCTAAGTGTGAGACCCTTATATACTTGAGTCATCAGACAAGGCAACGTGGCACGTTGCCCAACACGTTGATTCTGCTCCGTGCCATGTTGGCTAACGCGCTGATTCTGCTCTATGCCACTTTGCCCCTCTAGGTAGCTTGGTTCGGCCTCCTCTTGCGAAATCCCAACTTGGCACTCATTCGGCCTTTCCCAGGCCTTTTCCTCGTACGTATGGCACTCTAAAACTCCCAACCAACATATGAATAGGCCGACTAAACGTTAGAAACTTATGGGGTGTAACAAGAATGTTCTCAGTTCTATACAAAAAATCTCAAAGAAGAAGTTGTTACTACAAAAAAGAGCTCATTTTTTTATCAAGTTTTTCAATACAGTTCTTTAGTGTGTAATAGCTAGTTTTCATGGAGTGGTTCCAAAATAGGATCTTTATTACATTCATAGATTATAGTAGGTGTTGTCTTGTTTATTGTAAGATATTTCATTGACTGGGATAGTCATTGAATATTAAGAGGATATGGACAAAATGTTGGGAATAGTCCCAACAGTACTTTTAGTATTAAAGAGGTGGTTGTGAACCTATTTGGAGTTTGGGATCGAGTTTGGGAAAAGTCCTATAGAGGAAGGTCCTAATTTTTTACTCTCTTGAGCGAGGGATTTTTCATATAAAATATTTGTGTTAATTTATTTTCCAGAACTTATCTTCTTGCATGATTAGTGAAAGAACTTAATTTTTTGAATGCAAAGATCACAGTCAAACTAACAATCAATAATCCGAGAACAGTATTAAATTTTAATCTTTTCATAGATGAAATTTAGGAAAAATATCAAGATTTTTCTTGAGTTAGTTTTCAAGAAGTCACCTTAAATGTATCATTAATAGAGAGAGCAATATCTTGAGTGCTTCAATTTGGATGAAATTTTGTTCAAAGTGAAAGCCAGTGTCCAAATAGAGGCACCTGCCATGGTTGAAGAACTGAAAATGCACACAAGTAGGAGAATTAAGCCAAATGAGCAAAAGATTTTAAATATAAAATTGTTGTGTGTTTCATTAATGTCTATTAATTTAATTATACCCCTTCCCATTCTTAACTATAAAAAGGATCGGGAGGGGCCAAAAGCTACCACAGAACACAAAAAAAGGAAGCTTTACGATTAACTTATATTCTTTTTTAATTAAATTAGTTTAGTGTATGTGTGTTGCACGTGTATCAATATTAAAAATTATATATATTTTTTATTTTAACAAAAAAATGGAGGTAAGGGAAGGAAAAACAGGGGAGGAGATTAAAAGGTGGGAAATCAAACTCTTACCGAAAAGATGAAAGTTCAGGTAACCAAGCGACCTACTAAGATTCTCTTGCGTTAATATATTAAATTGAACATATATAAAAAAAGTAAAATTATTAAAAAATAATAATTGATGTTAAAATAAATGCGAAATTAATTTAAATAATATAAATAAATATTATATCTCCACTATGTTATTTTTTGTTGACTCTCCTGACAGTTCTTTACAAATATTAATAGTTTATATTCTCTTTGGTCGTTTTAACTTTATCATTATTAAAAACAATTATTTTTTCCTTGTAGTAACCTGTCTGAACATTTATTTTGATGATAGACAAACCATGCAGGGATCTGATTCAGATATTTTATAAGGAGTGTGATAGATAGCAAACAAAAGTTACAGCTGTAAAAGTGTACTACTGTCTGTCTGCAAGAAGGATTGTTGTTGTGCGGAAAAAAGGGCACCATTACGTGTCAGAGAGGCAGTGTACTAACCAATAGAATTTCACCTTTGGTTATGTACTCTCATATTTATTCTCCTTGGATACCTTTTCAAAACCTCATATTTGAAAATCTGAAAAAGAAGCTTCTCTTTTCTTATATGGAAGATAGCAGCCACCTGGGAGCAAAGTGAAGATTCTTTTCTCCGAAAGCAAAAATGTTGGGGTTCTTTGAAGAACTTGAATATTTCTTTACTCCTTATTTTCACAATTATGATTGATTCTGAATGTACAGCTACTCTTCATTATGAAGCTTGTGTAGGTATTTTTCTCTTGTAACTGTTCTTACATCTTGTGGGTAGTGTTTCAATTAGAGTTGGTTAAGTGATAGCTAGAGTTAGTTGTGTATGGATGGCTAGAGTTAGCTGGTTGTGGAAGTGCAATAGAGTTGTTGCATTAGAATCTTGTAGTAGAGTTGCTTCAAGGGAGTCTGGGATTAAGGTTAATCTCGTGAAGTGCTTGAGTCCATAATCACTCTTTGCTCAGAGTTTTACTGAAGATGATTGGTAAATCCTGCAAGGTAGGTCGTGGTTTTTTATTCCCTTGAGCAAAGAAGTCTTCCACGTGAATATCTGGTCATTTTATTCTGTCTCTATTTTATTTGTCATACTTGTGTTGCATAAGTCTAGGAACCTGGTCCCTAGACTATTTATGGACTCTTCTAAGTTAACAATTGGTATTAGAGCAGGATCTTCCTAAAAGGTTAACACCTAGGAAGGATCCTGCAAGGATGGCAGCTCCATCGATTTTGGAATAAAGGTAGTCTACCACAAGACCTCCTCGTTTCAATGGCCAATACTATGGTTGGTGGAAAACCCGTATGCATGATTTTATCATGGCTGAAGATAGTGAACTGTGTGACATCATTCTTGATGGACCATATTTGCCCATGAAGACTGTTATTGAAGGAGAGATTACTACATCTGTTCCTAAGACCAGAAAGGAATACAATGACAGTGACAGGAAGAAGATTGAGAAAAATTTCAAAGCTAAGAAGTTGTTGGTGTGTGGGATAGGATCGGATGAATATAATAGAATTTTTACTTGTGAATCTGCCAAGGAAATCTGGAATTTCCTCATAACTTCTCATGAAGGGACCAGTCAAGTTAAAATATCCAAGGTAGACATGCTAACCACACAATATGAAATATTTTCTATGAAGGAGGGAGATTCGATTCAGGAGATGCATACCAGATTTACTTCGATAACTAACGAGCTTTATTGCCTGGGTGAGATAATTAATCCAAGCAGACTGGTTAGAAAAATTCTTAGCATACTTCCCAAATCTTGGGAAAGTAAAGTAGATGCTATCACTGAAGCTCGAAATCTGGATACTCTTACAATGAATGATATTATTGGGAATTTGAAAACTTATGAGCTCAAGAGACAGTAGGATCAAAGACGGAATGAATCAAGTAAGGATAAGAGTCTAGCTCTCAAGTCTACTCAAGCAAACTATAGTGATGAAGATGAGGATGTGGTTTATCTAACACGAAGGTTTCAAACGATCATCAAAAGGAATGGAGGTTTTCAAAAGAGGTCAAGTGTTGGCAAGTTTTCGAATGGAAATGACCTTTGTCACTAATGTGGTAGACCAGGACACTACATTAAGGATTGTCCTATGCATTAAATGGAGTACAAGGAATATCTGAAGAACAATACTGACAAGGCCAGAAAGAAGGACCGAGTCCCAGACAGGTTCAGAAGAAGGACTGCTACAGATCATATAGTTAGAAGTCTCTTTCTACGTGGGGAAATTCATTTGGAGAATTGAAAAATGGTGAGGAACCCAAAAACGCCTCAATGATGACCGCAGAAAATGAAGATACGCCTTTCAACTCAATGTTTGCTCTCATGGAAAAATCATATGAAGACGAAGAAGAAGAGGTAACCTTTCTTGACATTAAAAAGAATCTCAAACACTATAATCTTAAGGAGTTAAGGTCTCTTGCAAATGTTTTAATCGATTCCTTTCTTGATTTCTCTAAAGAAAAGGATGCATTAAATAATCTTGATGATTTTGAGTCTGAGAAGTTTTTGTTGGTTACTAAGTTGAATGACATGAAGGAGAAACTTGAAAGGTTGTCAGTTGAGAATCTCACACTAAATGAAAAAATTAGGGAGATGTCTCAAAATGGAGAAAATCAGACTAATGAGATTCAAAAATTTCAGGCTGAGCTTGAAGTTGAATTGAAAAGAACTCAGCTGAATTTCACTACTTCTCTGAAGAGAAACTCTGAACTTGAGAGGGATCTGGTTGGAATCAAGACTGATCTTGAAAAATCTCTCAAGTGGACTGCCTCCTCTCAGATCCTGACAAACCTAAAAAATCAAAGATCTAATGGTAGAGAAGGGTTAGGGTACAAAAGGATTAATCCCCCTTATACTCCCCATAGCAAGTATGTGTCTAACCCTAACAATCTCTTATGCACTCACTGTGGTAGAAATGGTTAGCTTAAACAAGCCTGTCCTGCCAGGCAAGCTGCTGAATAGGGTTCTCAAAAGTTCCTGAAGCCAAAAGAGATACCAGGGTACCTGGTCCCTGAATGTCTCAAATTAAGATACCCTCTTGGACTAAGAGGAGCCTGATCTATCCCTTGTCTCATTTTTGGGAACTCAAACTTAATGGGTTCCCGAATCTAATTCATGACTACTCTTGCAGGGTGGAGTAAGAGGAAGCAACCAGAGTTGTTTTATGGATAGTGGCTTCTCAAAGCATATGACAGGAAAGATGAAAGATTTTCTCTCACTCAAAGCTTTTCAAGGAGAAAGTGTTTCTTTTGGCAATGGAAAGAAAGGGCACATTCTAGGTGTTGGAAAAATTGGAAAATCTCTTGAACATGCTATAAAAAATGTTTTCTATGTCAATGGATTAAAATACAATCTTCTAAGCGTGTCTCAAATTTGTGATAAAGGAAATGAGGTCAAGTTCTTGTTTGCTGCTTGTACAGTAACAAATCTTCAGTCTGGGAGTGATCTTAATCGCCAAGAGATGAAAGAGCATGTATGTTGCAAATCTTGACTCCATAAATGGTGAAAATTTAGTGCGATGGAGGATGACTCTGTTCTGTGGCATAGAATATTAGGGCATGTAAGCTCCTCTTTTCTTAACAAACTGGTTTCCAAAGAGTTAGTTCGTGGAGTGCCCAAAATGAAGTTTGGAGAGACCAAAATCTGTGATGCTTGTGTGAAGGGAAAGCAGACTAGGTCTTCCTTCAAAAATAAAAAGGACGTAAGCACCTCAAGACCGTTAGAACTTCTTCACATGGATTTATGTGGGCCCGTGAAAATTGCAAGCAAAGGTGGAAAGAAGTTCATTCTTGTTATTGTTGATGATATTCAAGGTTTATGTGGATAATGTTTTTGCGATCTAAGGAAGAAACTTTTCCTGTATTTGAATCTTTTGCAAATCAAATACAAGTAAAGTTGGATTGCAAAATTGTGGGGATCAGGTCTCACCATGGGAAAGAATTCGAGAATGCAAGATTTGATGCCTTATGTGCAGAAAAGGGAATCAGTCACAACTTTTCAGCTTCAAGAACCCCTCAAAAAAATGGAGGTGTTGAGAGAAAGAACAGGACCTTGATAGACATTGCCAGGACACTGCTAATTGATGGAGATTTGGCCAAAAACTTCTGGGCAAAAGTAGTGAACACTGCTTGCTACGTGGTTAACAGATGCCTGATTAGGTCCCTGCTTGCAAAGACTCCTTATGAATTTCTATACAAGAAGAAGCCTATGCTAATCCATCTTCTTATTTTTGGATGCAAGTGTTTCGTTCTAAATAATGGCAAGGAACACTTGGGAAAATTCGACCCCAAAAGTGATGAGGGGATTTTCTTGGGATCCAACAGCAAAGCCTACAGGATTTACAACAAAAGGACACAGTGTGTTGAGGAAAGTGTCCATGTGATCTTTGATGAATCTAGTAAACTAAGTGGTGTTGATAACATGAATGATGTTGAGTTGGAGGAGATGTGGCAAATACAAAGAGATGCTTTGGACAAGGAGGAGTCAAGGGATCCTGTCAGAGATGATGATGATGATGATGATGATGAACAGCATAGCACTAGAAAAGATAAACCTCCTGGAGACCAAAATGTCATGAGCAATAAAGGTCAGGAATTTGTTCCTGAAAACCAGCTGGATATAAATTCTCCTGCAAATTTTCCAGATGAAGGACCAGGTACCTCACATGATCAACAAGAGACTGGAAGATCAAACTGGAAGCACAAATATTCACATCCATTGGACAATCTATTGTCTCCTTTGGACTCTAGTATTCAAACAAGATTTAGGTCAAGAAATATGTTTGCTTTCTCAGCATTCGTCTCTCAAATTGAACCTAAGAATCTCAAGGAGGCTCTGGCAGATGTAGAATTGGTGAATGCAATGCAGGAAGAGCTTCATCAGTTTGAAAGAAATAAGGTATGGAATCTAGTTCCTAAACCCTCAGACCGAGTTATTATAGGGACCAGGTTGGTTTTTAGGAATAAGATGGATGAACAAGGCAATACCATAAGAAACAAAGCCAGGTTGGTGGTTCAGGGATACAATCAGGAGGAAGGCATTGATTATGATAAGACCTTCGCTCCTGTGACAAGAATGGAGGCAATAAAAATGCTAATAGCCTTTGCATCCTTTATGGAATTCAAGTTGTTTCAAATGTATGTCAAAAGTGCATTTTTGAAAGGGTACTTGAAAGAAGAAGTTTTTGTAAAGCAACCTCCCCGGTTTGAAGATATTGATCATCCACATCATGTGTATAAGCTGGATAAGGATCTTTATGGATTGAAGCAAGCACCTAGGGCATGGTATGAAAGGCTTTCCAAGTTTTTCCTAGATAATGGTTTCAAGAGAGGGAGAATTTACAACACTCTCTTTTTTAAATCCAGAGGGAGAAATCTTCTCATTGTGCAAGTGTATGTGGATGATATCATTTTTGGAGCTACAACCGACTCCCTATGTGAAGATTTTTCTAAACTCATGAGGAGTGAGTTTGAAATGAGTATGATAGGAGAGCTAGATGTTTTCCTTGGACTTCAAGTGAAACAAGCTCAAAATGGCATCCTGATCAGTCAACAAAAATATATCAAGGAGCTTCTTAAAAGGTTCCACATGGACAGTGCCAAACCAATTGATACACCAATCAGTACTTTATCAAAACTGGATGTAGACAAACCAGGTCCCCCAGTAAATGAAACAATGTACAGTGGAATCATTGGATCTCTTCTATATTTGACTGTCGGCAGACCTGATATAGTCTTCAGTGTGGGCATTTGTGCTCGATTTCAAGCTTTTCCAAAGGAGTCTCATCTCAAAGTTGCAAAAAGAATTCTCAAATACTTGAAGGGAACTCCTGATCTATCTCTTTTCTATCCATCAGGTGGTTCATTTGACTTAGTGGGATATTCAGATGCTGATTATGCTGGATACCTGGTGACAGGAAGAGTACCTCTGGAATGGCTCATTTTCTTTGCTCATCACTGATATCTTGAGGTTCAAGAAAACAAAACTCAGTGGCTCTTTCCACTGTTGAGGTTGAATATGTAGCAGCAGCTTCATGTTGTGATCAACTACTATGGATAAAGCAACAACTTGAAGACTATGGGATCCTCTCGGAATGTGTTCCCCTTATGTGTGATAACTCTAGTGCTCTTAACATGGCTCGAAATCCAGTTCAACATAAAAGGACCAAACACATAGATATTCGTCATCATTTCTTGAGAGACAATGTGGAGAAAGGAAATGTTCTAGTGGAGTTTTGCAAGACAGAATACCAAATTGCTGATATCTTCATGAAGGCCTTGAACAGGAACCAGTTTGAGAAAAATCGTATGAAGTTTGGGTTAATAAAGTTGTCTTAGTATCTTATTCCTTTATTTTCTCTTCTTATCTTTTTTTCTCTTTTGGTTATGATTAGACAACAGGTATCTGGGTGAGTGTTTTTCAATCAATGTGTAACTCAGCTCCATACCTTGACAAGGTATACACGCATGGTAAGCATGAGCAAATAAGGGAAAAGGCAGGACAGAATTGGAACAAATGATTCAATATTCATCGAAGGTACTAGGTCCTCCTCAGGTTCTTATTTCAAGTATTGCTTTCAAAATTTTCATTTAGACATCTATAGATAGTCACACATGGCATCTATTTTCCCGCTCTTTTTGGCACCTTTGGTTTCCTGTCTTTTGATTTGAACCATCGCATCACTTCTCTCCTCATAAATAGTCGTCGTTCCTCTCTCTTCTCTCCTCCAACTTTTCTTTTCTCTCTCTCTTGCTTCTTCATTCTTTAAATTCCAAAACTTCAAAACCCTTGTCTTCCTCAAGTTTTCTTCTCAAAAATTTCTCTTCCTTCCTCTCCTACTTCAGCCTCTCAAATGACTACATCCTCATCCCTTCATTCCGAATCAACCCAAGACCTAGTCTCATTTGAAAACCCTTTCTCGTAAATTCCGGATTCTTCTATTGCTACTCCTGAAAAAGAGGGCTTGACAAACCCTCTTCAGGGTGACTCCTCTTCTGCCCCGATTGATCTCAACAGCTTAGTAGATACAAGAACTGAGGATTCTTCAGTCGATACCTCAGCAGGCATGGCATCTCCAGTTGGTAAACCAGACTCTGGTTTTCTTCCTAGCACATCTGGTCCCTCTCTTGTCCAAAATAATAATGTAGAAGGTACTACTGAAAGGGTTCAATGGAGACCTCTTATGATTATCTCTTTGAGGAGGACTTTGTCACACCCCACCTTGAGAGGCATGACTGGCACCTGGTGCCCTACTAGGACCTGGATTGCTGAGTTGACTGAGCCTAAGAACCTCTGGTGTAGGGCTGACTCTAACTCTAGAATAAAGAAAACAACAGGCTATATAGCGGCTATAAATACAACCCTCGGCCGACAAGGCCTATAGCCACCTGTGAAAATAAATAGCTAACAAGAGACAAATAAACATAGGGAGTCCTACGCAGGTCGACAAGGCCACCATGATATCTACTTATAACTGGAAAGTGAAATCAGATGCTAAGCTGAGCTATGACCGACAAGGCCACCAATCAACAGCTAAACAGGGCCCCACACGGCCAACACACATAATCTAAAACACATATGGGCCCTACATGGCTGATATTATCTAACCATAGGGAAGTAATGCAATCTGCAAGCCTCTAGGAGTAATAAGATGGTCGGGACAGGGCCCCGACCTACCCATACTATACAAACAAAAGAAATAAACCTCTATCACACAAGCTCCGGAAGAAAGGAGCTGATGGCTCTGTACGGCTGATTGGGGCTGCGAGGGATCTGCTCCTCGTCTATGTGTACCTGCAGGAAAGAAATGCAGCACCCCAGAAGAGGGCATCAGTACCACAGGTACTGAGTATGTAAAGCAGTAACTTTAAATAACTGAAAATAAGGAAATAGAACTAACAATAACTGAAGTAAAGGGAACGGACTGAAAATGACTGAAGTAGTGAAATAAGGACTAAACATAACTGTGATAAGGAGGGTAGGGGTCATATCTGACAAACGAGGCATCCTACAATCTAACTATTAGTAACTAAAGCAACACAAACCTTACCTAGCCCCCATAAGCCAGAAGGTACAATCAACACAGAACAACCCACCTGGGCCCCCATTAGCCCTAGTGAGTACACCTCAATCTATATACCCCTATTCAGGTCATACTGAGTCAACTACCAGCTATAAGCATCCTGCCGATCCCTTGGGTCTGCAACTGGGCCCGCTCAGCCCCTGACTATAGCTGTGCCTGAGTCCGGAGGACTCCTAATATCTACATCCCGGGCGTAAACGCTCAGCGGGGGTGTGTATAAGGCCAACCATGGCAAATATGAGGATCTGGATCCCCATCTTCATCCCTTGCGGACGGCATGCCGCTCCGTAGAGCGACGTATCCTCGCCCCTGGCGGGCGAGTTGACACAGCTATTAACCCTGGGGCAGTCACGGAAACTATACAGGTGTAATCCAGCCCAAAATAATACAATTTACAAGTCTCAACTGACAACGATAACTAAACATGGTAACATACTCCTGACATACTTTATTGGGATTCATACTGGATTACTATGCTGAAGAAACTAACTTGCCGAAAGAAAAAGCCTTAACATACCTCGATCGTTGTTTACCGATTAATTGGTGAGTTTTGGCTCGTGTTCAACTACCCTTCTAAACTGAAATCGTGTTACTGGAAAGATAGGACTAGTTTTAACACTAAATTCGGCAAAAAGGAAACCTTTATATATAAATATTGACTATATTCCAACTTAACAAAACATGATTGAAATCTCATTATTTCTCGAATGTCTAGAAGGGATAAATACTTACTTTAAGCCTGGGATCGTATTGAAACTAGTTTGGAGCAATTCCAACAATTTTGGCTCGGCGGGACGACAATTCGCCGGGCGAATTTCACGAAACTAACTCCGTAGAAATGCTCCCTGCAGCCTTATACTTCGATAGCCGAAGTTAATTTGAATTTGGACGATTTTTAATGGCGTAATCGGATGGAAATTATAATTCTCCTTCATCTCTTAACTCTGCTGGTCGAGATTTATATGAAAGATAACTTAAATTCTAAAGGTGAGGTCTATATATACTTGAAGCAGCAACCAAGGAAATGTGTCACGCTAGCCAACGTGTTGATTCTGCTCCGTGCCATGTTGGCTAACGCGGAGGAGCAGCTCCGCGCAACTTTGCCCCTCTGGGCAGCTTGGTTCGGCCTCCTCTCGCGAAATCCCGATTTGGCACTCGTTCGGCCTTTCCCCGGGTCCTTTCCTCGTACGTATGGCATTCTAAAACTCTCAACCAACATGCGAATAGACCGACTAAACACTAGAAACTTACAGGGTGTAACATCCTCCCCCCTTAAGAACATTCGTCCTCGAATGTTAACTTCTACTTGCAGGAATCTTAACCTTGAAATTACTTATTCTGGAAAAATTTCAGAAGAGTCTCCCCTGTATTATGGACTATCCAAAAAAAACCTTGAAACGCAGAAAAGTCCAATACAGGTACTCCACACAAGATTATGTCATTTATTTCACAATAGACTGAAGTCAACTACTCCACATATACATGTATATAATGCAACTTATGAAACAACAATAACAACATACCTCAGGCTGCACAATCTGACTAAGTCTGAAATAACTGAGGATATCTGGTTTTCATATCATTTCTGCCTCCCAGGTCATATCCTCGTTGTTCTTATTTCTTCATAACACTTTAACGGAAGCAACATCTTTAGTTCTTAGTCTGCGGATCTGCCGATCTAGTATGGCTACTGGAGCTTCTTTGTAAGCCGACTCCTCAGTGATTTGGATGTCTTTGACTGGGACAATCCGAGAGGGATCTCCTATACAGTTTCTCAGCATTGATACGTGAAAAACTGGGTGAACCGATTCTAATTCTGGAGGTAAATCCAATTCATAAGCCACCTGGCCTATCCTTCGGCGAATCTGATAAGGCCCAATAAACCTCGCGCTGAGCTTGCCTTTCTTACCAATTCTCATCACACCCTTCATCAGTGAAACCTTCAGGAATACCCAGTCACCCACATTAAATTCTAGGTTTCTCCGCCGCACATCAGCATAAGATTTCTGGCGGCTTTGAGCGGTCAATAAACGTTCCCTGACAAGCTTTGCTTTCTCTTCTGACTGATGAATAATATCTGGCCCAATCAATGCCGATTCTCCTACCTCAAACCAACCAGTTGGAGATCTGCACTTTTGCCCATATAACGATTCATAAGGCATCATCTGAATCGCTGAATGCAAACTGTTATTATAAGAAAATTCAATAAGCAGTAAATGTTCATCCCAGCTGTCTCCAAAATCTAACACACACGCCCGTAACATATCCTCGAGCGTTTGGACTGTACGTTCTACCTACCCGTCTGTCTGAGGATGGAAGGTTGTGCTCAGGTTAACCTGCGTCCCCAGGCCCCTCTGAAAATATTGCCAAAACTTAGTTGTAAACTGCTCTCCTCTGTCAGAGATGATTGACAATGGAACACCATGCAATCGGACTATTTCTTTAATATACAGCTCAACATAGTCTTCGGCTGAAAAGGTAGCCCTTACTAGCAGAAAGTGAGCTGATTTTGTCAACCTGTCAACAATTACCCAGATAGAATCATATTTATGCCTGGTACGAGGTAACCCTACTACGAAAACCATATTAACTGCCTCCTATTTCCATAAACGCACGGCTATATCCTGTGTCATTCCAACTGGCTTATGATGTTCAGCTTTCACCTGTTGGCAATTGGGACACTGAGCTATGAATTCTGCTATCCCCTTTTTCATTCTCGGCCACCAATAAATTTCTTTTACATCATGGTACATCTTTTTCAAACCTGGATGGAGAGAGTAACGGGCATAGTGTACCTCACCTATAATTTGCTGGCGAAGCCCTGCCACGTCTAGAAACGCAGAGGCGATCCCCATATTTCAAAACTCCATCCTCGGTTACTTGGAAATCTGTCACTTCCCTTTGCTGAACCCTATTTCTGAGATGAACCAGGCTAGGATATTCATACTGTTGTTCTTTCACTTCAACAACCAATGATGACACTGCGGTATTCTGGATTACCGCTCCATTGTCTCCTGATTCTACTATACGAACGGCTAAACTGGCTAGCTAATGCAATTCTCAGGCTAATTTATGTTGTTCGGGCTGTAAATATGCCAGAATTCCCATGGATTTACGGCTAAGGGCATCTGCTACAACATTGGCCCTTCCTGGGTGATATAAAATATTCACATCATAATCCTTTAACAGGTCCAACCAGCGACGCTGCCGCAAATTCAACTCCTTCTGGGTGAAAATATACTGCAGGCTTTTGTGATCAGTGAAAATATCTACGTGGACGCCATAGAGGTAATGTCTCCATATTTTCAAGGCATGAATTACCGCGGCTAATTCCAGGTCATGGGTAGGGTAGTTCTTCTCATGCTTCCTCAGCTGCCTGGAAGCATAGGCAA